>JAAAKB020074437.1:0-13571 GCA_010014835.2 Apostichopus leukothele | reverse complement strand
TTTTCCCCTCTTTTTTCCCTTTTTCTTCTCTTTTTTTCTCTCCTCTTTTTCTTACCCGGGGGGCGCGCGCCCCCAACACCCCCCCCCTGGATACGCACCTGATACATCTAGGAAGGTGTCTTACATTTGATCTTAATTTGAGTAATACTAATAAGATTTGGTAAACTTGTCAGAAAAAAGTAAGAAGCTACTTTAAAATAACACTGAGAGGAAAGTCTAGATGAAACACTTCATGCATAAATTAGAGGATATGCAAGGAGGTTGACACTTTGGACATTCCGGACAAATGAAAACTGTTGAAAGGGTTACTGAAATTCTTCTGTCATTTGGAATATGTTTCAATAAGATGGACACATCTGACACTTGGACAGAAAAGAGGAACATGTCAAATAATCTCTGAGACTAGATTTCAGACTAGGTAAGTATTTTGAAAGACGATCTGAGACTTGAATCCAGATCAGGAGACTTCTATGGCACATAATACTAATAAAAAAGAAGTTTATCGGTTGAATGGAGAAACCAGGATTATCATTTGAAAAACCTGGTTTATCGAAACTTCGATAAAACTGGATTTTTGACTGATAAACCTGGATTAGCGAATAAAGCTTGGAATATCAACCGAAAATCCGAAATCTTCAATTTACATTCCAGTTTTATCAAAGTAATTCTGATAAATCCGGATTTTTGACCAAAATCCGGGTTTGTTGACGACAATCCAGGATTATGGACCGATAAAGCTGGATTTTCGATCCATAAACCAATTTTTTATTTATTGGGCATTTGGCTTGCTATAGACTTCCACAAGAACCCACTGAGACTAGAATGCATTGTAGGTGACTGCCAAACAGAGAACACACATATTAAGTGAACGTTGATTAAAAAATAAACATTGAGACTAGAACACAGACTACCTGATTACCAGTAACAACTGAATAAGACAAGAAAGGACTAGGAGAGACAGCAAAAGACTTAATTATACTAAAACACTGACTTAATTAGACTAAAACACTGACTTAATTAGACTAAAACACAGACTATCTGAACTAGAATACAGGCCATGTGACTGACAATAAAACCCAACTAAGAAAAACAAAAGCACCGAAAAGGTGATGGACACTAACATTGCCCTGAGATTACAATGCTGACAAGACAATCTAAGTAAGGACTCCCTGAGACTAGTACACTATTAACCAACCATAGGGAATAACTAACTTAACATAAACCATCAGGGGTCCAACAATATGTCATCACTGCTATCAGACCACAAAATGTACTGTCAGGGAAAAGTTATACTGAAAGAATACCAAGAGCTACTTCATTCCTGAATCAGTTGGAAATTTGGGAGATTTATTTCAGAAGAAAACAAAACTTCCTCCCTTGGTAATCAATAAATATGACATATGAAACAATTATTTCATTGAAAACTTATAATGAAGAAACAAAGCATTTTGATGCCTGAGTAAAAGGCTTCATTAAAAATCAAGCAGCTGATGAAGTTTGCAGTCATCACACAGGCTTTACCAAAAGTACTCAGCAAGTTTTGTTGCACAGAAATATTGAGAAAGTCTGTTACTTTCTACAAACAAATGCCAATACCAAATCTAAACCTATGGTACATAGCTTAACCTCCTTCTTTGAATATTAGAATCGGGCTGAAGTTTTCTGACTTTCAACCTCTTGAGGCTGATGATTAGCTAAGAGTATCGCCTGGATGAGAATAAAAGCTTCACAAACTTCATACGGATCACTGCACTACAAACTGGACTGGTATAAGGTGGTTATGACACAAAACCAATTACATTCAAAGGGATAATCCTACAAATGGGAGTCACACTGGTATAAGGTGCTTATGACACATAACCAGTTACATTCAAAGGGATAATCCTACAAACTGGAGTGAAACTGGTATAAGGTGGTTATGACACATAACCAATTACATTCAAAGGGATAAGCTGATAGCTGAAGTTGGTTCTTAACAAAAATTCTGGAAATAATCTGCATCTTTAGGTCAAAACCACGTCCTAATAGCATATTGTATGGCAAAGACAGAAAATTTTCAATTTTGGTGATATTTTTGTGAATGCATCTGGCAACAGTAGAATGAATGATGTCATCACAGATATTCAGCTGATAATGTTTCTGGTACTCTTTATAATGTTAATTTCCCTTATTCACATGGGAAAATGATATTTGTAGAGAAAGGTGGAAGTTTTGATGAAACTCTAAATACAGAGAACCTTGACAGCTAAGCAAACATTTCAAATGTAACAGGTTTCCAGAATAAATCAAACAAGAAGTTTATAATAAGAAAGTATTAAGTATTTGAAGAACATTTGCTGATATGACACTACAAGACCACCTACTGGGAAGATTCAAGGGTTTCAGCCACTTAAATAAGGTTACATTCAATCAACCATATCTTGAGTTAACGACAAGAAATGGAGATGGGGGTTTCAACCAACAGTGTGGAAAATTTTCCTTTCATATTAATATAAGTGTCACATTGTCAGCCACTGAATATAACCTTTAAATCAGAAAGATAAGATGATTTATTAACATCATACCAGAGGTCCTGCTTCATCCAAGATCTTGTTGGAGGTCACTGAATACTTGAGTCACCCTCTTCAGTTTATCTTCCATTGCTTTCTTCTGATTGGCTGATTCAAACAGGACTTGTCTCATTTCCTCTTCAACTTGTATCACCTGGAGATGAAATAATAAAATATTATTTTTCAAACTATCATATATCACACTATCATATTTATATCATCCCTACCAACACTTTCATATTTTCATCTGATATCATATCATCATATCTCCATACTATGTATGGGTTTTGAAAAGTTTGGAAACAAACACAAACTAAGATTCATTTAAAATATAAAGGGTTGATTGCTTACAGTTTATCTATACAAAAGGTATCTTAAACTATTATTGCCTTGGTAGTTTACAGTCGACCTCACTGCTGTGACTTAAATTTAAAAAGTAGGACAGGGAATAAAGACATTTACTTTTGATGATTGTTAAGGTGGTTCACTTTGACTATAATATAAGACAGATGTTTTTGAATTATTTAATTCAGTGCAGACAGTAATGTATATATATTTATACAGCTTAAAGCTGTTTAATATCCACTCTATTGTTTTCAGGTCCCCTCAGTTTCATGCAAGAAAGTAAGATATTTTGATACATCCCTTTCGAATGTCTTAGCTGAATACAAAGGATAAGCATATCCGTTGAGTTGAGCCAAACTGAGCTGCATATTGCATCTTATAAATAGCATTTCTACTGCTTGCACGGCAACATCTCAATATTCTATGCTGTAAGCGTTGAATTATTAGTGTATGTTTTTCTGCTACATCAAGGAATAGCTAGTTTAATACTCTTTTCATGTTCAATGTAAACATACAAGTTATCATCCTCACACAAAAAATAAACAGTAGGAAGATACAATTGCATTTCAAACATTAAAGACCTCATGTAAGAGTTATAGCCTTTACAGAATCATTTTCAACTGGTTTTTTTGCTCCTTCCTTTAAGCCCGAGCTGCAACTGGATCAATAAATGGAACTACAGACTCAGTCTCATTCCAACGTTAAATGATTACCTTTTGGTTTGCTTCTTCTACTTCTGCTTCTCTCTCCTGCCTCAGTATCTCCATGGCTTCATCGTATCCTCTCTGAGCAGTCTCCATCTGTTTCCTGAAAGCATTATCCATAGTCCGCATCCTCTCCTTACAAGCCCTGAATGAAAATAAAAGCATCTGTTTACATCCCTTAATCCATAACAAATAATTGTAAAATATAATCTCGGTCATACTTTATTTGACAGATATTTCTTGATGTTCTGGTTTGTAACTGAAGCTGATACTGTTCAGTTGTTGGTTTATTGTTACTGGTATTTTTCTTTAGATTTATTAATTAGTTTGAAAAATAAAGCAAGCTTACAATAACATTGGGTACAGTAATATCAGAAATGAAGGCAAGATATTTACAGAAAGAATTTGTTAACTAGAGAATATAAAGATACAGAGCTTAAGAATATGTATCACATCTATCTATTTTCTGGGATAAGAAAGGCTAAAGCTGTTAGCTCTGAGTCAGCCTAAATCCTGTTGACAAACCTTCTCTGTTCTTTAATACCGTTTCAAATCGAAACGTCGGACCCAGTGACTTCTACATATTTACCTATACAGGCTTTTTACAGTAGATAAACAATTTGTAAACAGTTTTTTCTTTCCTCTCTCTCCAGCCTCTTTTTTAATTTGATGAGTCTCAGATGTATAATTGGGTCATTTCTCAAAAAGCCAAAGTGGTACATAGAGACAAACCTGGACTGATAGTCTTTGATTTTTATTGTCTAGAACAAATGAAAAATTAATTTGGTGCCCTATGTCATCATTTAACGATAGTATCTCTTACTGCATAAATGATATGCACATTTAAAAGATAAAAAGAATATGTTTTCCAGCAAATTGTCATGACTACATCATTTCACTCTGTTGTTGCGAGACCATCAAATTTCACGACACCTAAAACAAATTTAAATCAAGTTTTGTGATAAAGTCTGCTAACAAGATTTAATTTTCACCCAGTGAGGCAGTAAATTAAAAGCAACAGTTTTGATACATCAAATTCTGCCACTAGATGTCCCTTTTGGGTTAGGACAAGATTTAGGCAATTCATAACAAATTGTTAACACCAAACTATAGTACATCATTCTGTCAGGAATCATCAAGTTGTTAATTTCTGAATGAATTGTTGAATACATCCAATCTAACTTCACTTGATGTTCCTCCCACCTTTTCTACAAAGGATCAGGTGTCTGGTCAAAATGATTTTATGCAGGACCCTGGAGGCGCATACGAGAGTGTGCTATGTAATGATTCCCATTTTGTTAGCTATGGGAGCGTGTGAGCACAAGCTCACCTTAAGCAAACTTCTAGACTGATTTAGAGAGGACGGTATTCCTTTCATGATTGAGATGTCATTGTATTTTAAATACCTTATTAGCAAGTTGGTCATTTCACAGTTTGTTACAAGTGATTGCATTATCCTGTTCTGTAACCAACTATTTTTTTTGTGTGGTTTTATTGACTTATTCTTTTGTACCAACTGTTTCTTAAGACTACTACTCATAATCTACCTTTCTTGTTCCATTGCTTTGTCCCTCTCTGCTTTCATCTTCGCCTCTCTCTCTTCAAACGTCTTCTTCACATGCATCACCTGCTCCTCCAGCTGACTGATCAGATCTCCCTTGTCCTTCCACTTACGGTCCAATGCTCTTTAAAAGGAAACAAATACATCTTGTCCATTTTACCGGTAAAATTTGCACCTTAGAAACTACAGAGTTACAAATAGTTTTGATTGTAATTTTTCGATGATCACAACTGATTATATGTGTCACGAGAAATGTAAAAATGTTAAATAGGTGGTATAGAATTTCCAAGATGTTCAATGTTTTAAGTACAAAACCTTTGGCTGGAATGTTTAGTAAAAGCTTCTCGAAGGTACCGACCTCTTTAATTCATATATTTTAATTATTATGACACCCACTGAAGCTATATCAATATCAGAATATTTAATAATACTAGCATTTCTATCAACTCTGTATTCCCTAAGACTTAAATATGAAGGTCAGTCCAAGGACAATGATGTCAGTGAAATGAACTTGTGTTTAACTTAAATGATTTGAGTGTTTACTTTGAATCATTATTTAGTTTTCTCCTCAAGTGTGTCCCTTTGGTATTCTTTTCCTGTGTTTTGTTGTTGCTAGAATGTGGAAGGAAGTTTCTACAGCAAAGTCATCAAATTGAATTCATTCATTAGTTGGTTCAGACTGATCTCAGTTTTGACACAGACCTTCCAAGATATACACACCTGTCTGGGACCTTCCTGTACTGTTTTCGCTCTGTGTCAGGTGTAATACAGACATGAGATTTTTGGCTGTCTGATTCACGTTACCTTATTTCCTAGTTTGTAAAAGAGCCATTTTATAATATGTCTTTCAACTAGCATGTAACAAGGCTAAAAATAAAAACTAAATTAGATTCTATAAATTACAAAGAATTTCCGGAATATGAAAAGGAACATAACGTCTCCAACAGTGAGACTGAGTCGTACAAATAAACTTGATATAAAGAAGCCTGAACCAATCACAATGCTGCTTTTAAAGGGTTTCTTTAGGCAGGTTTTTAGTCCTAACATAGCATAGTTCAAGTTAAAAAGAAAAAAAAAGACAAATTTGATTAAAACTAATGTTTCTATAGCTATTCTGGTTTTTATGATATCCACATATAGAATCATGAATGCTCCTTTAAGGCTAAATTGATGAAGTTGGCTCCCCAGTACATGTATTGATGTTAATCTATTATCTTTTTCAATTCTAATAACTCAACCAAAACATATTCTTTTAACTTCACATAAACCACAGAAAATCATTGGATGACACTCAGCACCGGAAGTAATTGAAAGAGTTTTACATCTGAGGAACAGACCGAACCGTCTATGCAATTAGACTACATAGTCCAGTCGTTTTCAATAACTGATGAACCTCAGCTGTTTAAAGAGACTATTCTCAAAACTTAAAATGTTATAGAAATGCAACCTGGACCAATAGTAGTACTCTATGAATAATTTACGACATATCAAAATTAATTTTGCCTTAAGTCATCCTTTATATCATTTTTAATATTATTTTTGATATTCATATAATATTTTACTTGAGCTGAACAGTGTTTAACCTGATGTAATTTCTTAGTTCTCGTTCATCTCAAGTACTCACCGATATGACCTCTGACTTTCATCTAGTTCCATCTGAAGTTCCTGTAGCTGCTCTTTCAGGGCATCTTTACATTATTATTCATGTAATATTGGCTTAATGGGTTCTTAGTTCTCGTTCATCTCAAGTACTCACCGATATGACCTCTGACTTTCATCGAGTTCCATCTGAAGTTCCTGTACCTGCTCTTTCAGGGCATCTTTACGCTGCTCCAGGTGTTCCACCTGCTCCCTGAGGTCCTGGCTTGCTGTTTGTTCGTCGTTGATTGAATCTTCCAAAGACCTCTGAATTTCCAGGGATTCTTTCCGAACTTTTTTGATTTGATCATCTCTCTCACTGACAGCCTGTGATTAAAAATTGTAAATCTTGTGTAAAACATTTTTCATATTTAAAAAAAAAATGATGTCAAAGTTAGATAGTAAAAGAGTAAAACATATTCTCTACATTTATTTCATTAAATATTTAATAACTATTTGATGCAAGATGCATTCTTCACCTCCTTTAACTTTCTGATGGTATCTGTCTGGTCATCAATGACTTTGGTCTTTATCTTCAATCCCTCATTATCAGCCACTTGCTGTTTCTTTAAAGATGCTACTTCTGCGGTCAGGGCTTCTATCTTGGCTTCCAGCCTTCCTCTGTCCTGAGCGAGGGATGAGCCTACCAGGATAAAGATAATATTTAAAGTTACTAGGTTGGGCGTCTCTACAGAAATAGATTGTACAGTATGAGCAGAGGGACGACCCTACCAGGATAAAGAAATTATTGAAAGTTACTGAGTTGGGCATCTGTACAGATATGGACTGTATGAGCAGAATTTCAGTATGAAAATTACTCGTGATTTGAGTCAAAGCCATTTGCAAACAAATAAACACTTGCTAAATAACAGTAAAGGAACACAGCCTCACCTCTAAGAATCATGGATATTGTTTCAGCATGTTTTATGTTGTACAGTAGAGACAACAATATCAGAGTAGCAACTTTCAGAAGGGAAGGTGATAATAATATTGTTAAGACTGAAATGTATGGTAAATATATGATAATTTCGCATGTTGTCTAACTTTGCGTTCTGTGTTATACATATGTATCTGCACTGCTACTGCAGTTGACACGAATAAATGTCACATTGTAACCAGTTTTTTAAAGTTTTGTTATGGGAACAGCAAAATTTATACCTTCAGAGGAGGAACCATCAATGTCGTACTTTGTGGCACTTTCTTGAAATATTTTACCCATGTATTGAAATTACTTTAACGCATGTGCAAATTAAGGTTAATTTCTCTTGCTTAGTAACAGTACAAATATGTCTTATTCTGGTGAAATCTGACCAAACTTTGATTAAACTTACATATTTGAAGGATAAAACTATAACATAAGACAAAATCAGAGAAATTATCAATACTTCTAACCATCAAAACAACATTTGTACTCTTAGCATCGCGAAACTAATGTCCACTATCATAGCAGGTAAGGTATTTTATTACTAAAGTAATTTTTTTATTATTAAAGTATTATTTAGTCAACATAATCTCACCATGACAGCAATTGTTAGTCTCTTGCAAGAGCGAACGTCAACAAAATATTAAACCAACCTTCCAAGTTTGGTCAGCATATTTTTCCAAACCTGTCATGTGTCACTCACACTAAAACTTGCAATTGATCACCCTAACATACCCTTCTAATTTTTTTTCACCAAATAAAGTTGAATGAACAAATGAATACTGAATTATATCTGATCCCAAAATATAAACATATCATTGGCTGGATAGTGTTTCTTGTAGTATTAAACACATTTAAAAGTAAGTTGGAAATTTATGCCAAATAGCTATTTCTTGCTAATAATATGTTTTTCAACATATTGAATGTGTTTTTGTTTGGCTGTTGGCTGTTTTAAGTACTATTTTTATGTGACCGTTCTAAGCCTACATGAGCATATATACATATACTGTATTCAAGTCATCCCACGTCAGATAATCCAGTGAAACTTACCTTGTTGTGCAAGTTCTTGACCCCAGAGCTTCCTCTCAGCTTTAAGACCCTCTATAACCGACTCCTGAGCCACCAGCTGTGTTTGTAACCTTATTTTCTCTTTTCCGATCGCTTCCAAGTGAATTAACTTCTTCCGAGCCTCCTCTAGCTGAGTATCCAATGATTGCACTTGTTCCTGAATGAAAACAAAGCCATAAGGCACATCAATACTTCAATTCTTCAAACATATTGAACTTAAGGATGCACTTTTGTAGAGGGCTTGTATCCATTCTGATGTGTAATAGCTTCCATCTTTATTCATTACTCAAGAAATAATGACAAAACAAGCAAACACACTCTTTCTGCTAAGGTTTTTTCATTGCAACAGAGAAAACATTAATGTGAATACTAATTAGCAAAGGGTTTAACTCCAAGGGATAATGAAAATAGGAAAGGAGTCACAAAAGGAATTCTCTTATAATGTTTACATAAGGGACAGACTTCATGGAAAGTGGGCATGAGGGTAGGGAAGGGGAAATTGTTAAATGTTTGTAATCTTTGCTGGTTCTAAGTTTCCAATCTTCTTCATTATTCAATAGTTTTCTATTTATTTACTATATGTAATGCAGCCCACACACTGCCACGACAGAATGCGACCAGACTCAACTCGCGGGTTGTGACTTAGTTTCAGATAGTCTCGAAGATCAATGGTCTAAAAATTGACCGTAACATACTTAAGCAGCAGATGAGCACACAGAATAACTGTTTCCTATTTACGACCAATGCTATTTTAGGTCACTTGACAAAAAGATCCCATTATCGGTTACATTTGTTAAAACTGGGCCATTTTAGTAGTGAACGGTCAGGAAAATGTTACATGTTGAGTTTTCATGACTGAAAGCAAAGCACCATAAATGTCTTAAGCACACACGCACTGCCTGACTATCCATGATTCTCCATGCAGACAGCCAAGCAGAGTCGGGTCAGGTACAGTAGGGCATTGCTCACAAGGCCTCAGACGTAGAAATTATTCAAACATGACCAAAATGTTGCACTATAACAGTCCAGTCATCTCTTTTACATAGCTTACAATTTCTGTGCAAATCATAAGTTTTCTCGTATGGTTATGCACCAAAATGCTACTCAAAATGACCCACAAACTGTCACAAAAATACAAAGAATGTGTAGCAGGTTTTGTACACAAACCCTTCCCATTTTCAGTAACTTGTGATAACATTCATGCACTTCAAAACCAGTGCCATCACTGATTTACAGATAATTGTGAGCAGGATTAACAAATCAAAGCATTTGCTATGTATTTTTGGTGGCAGCATACTCCCTATACTCCATCATGGAAGGAAAGAGACTGAAAACATAATCTGATTCTTGAAGTCCATCAAAATTTGCACCAGAAATTATGGAATTAAATTGATTAAAGATTCAGAGGGTTGCAAATGATAAAATACAACATAGCATTAAAAATGTTCTGTACAAAATATCGATATAAATTATATAATAGCAACCAAATGAGTTTATCCACATCCGGTATCCATTATGTATGTATGAATGTTACAAATGAAATTAAAAACAAAACTAACCCTTGTTTTAGTAGCCATCTCCTGCTTTGATCTTGATAACTCGTTAAGTCTCCCTTTTTGTTCTTTAACCATCTGTGAGGGGGAAAGAAATATCTCATAATTGGGTGAAAATTAATTACATCCTCTTGAAGAAGCTACATGTTTTCCCCAATCATGAATACTTTCCTTGTTGCAGGAAGTAGGAATTGGAGAGAACTTTAAGTCAATCTTGGAACAAAACAGATCAAATGGAACACAAACAAACAAACAAAAAAACAAACAAACAAACACTATAGTCAATTTGGTATGATGTCTCTTACTGAACATTGTCTAGTTCATATCAGCTACACAAACAGTACAGGCAGAAAACTTTGATTGCAAGAAATGGAGGCTGTACCACTATCTGACTTAACAACAGATTAACTGTTCTGTCAGGAAAGCCTGAATAAAAGGTGCCTGAAAACATAATCTTTAATCTAGACACGGTTCCTAACTGGCTTGGTCTGAAGGATGTAAAGCTTAAACCCTAGATGCATTTCTGCATAAAAGGAATATTAAGTAATTTATTACAACATGATGATAATCATTAAACCTACGGTAGTAGTTCATTGACAAGAGCCGAGGCACGCCTTTCTTAAGTTTACTATTTATTACATGATGATAATCATTAAACCTTACGGTAGTTAGTTCATTGACAAGAGCCGAGGCACGCCTTTCTTTGCTCGTTGCCACCTCTATCCCATCTTTTATCGTCGATGACTCATGCCGTAAAGTTTCATAGGCATCATAGACCTGTTATTGAAACAACGAATTAATATTAAACTGATTTGTTAAATGACCAACAAATCATTCAAGGCCAGACTCATTCTACAGAAAATAATGGGGGCCAATCACCAGCTAAGAAATAATGAACTATAATAGTTTGAACTGTTTTGGGGGTGCTTGCATGACCATTCCTTTTGTCTCCCTCCCTCCCTCTTCTCTCACTAGTTAAAAATATTTAATTGCAAGTAAAACTAGAACACCAAACCCGCAAGTGGGTGGGAAATTCTTAGAAAATGATAACAATACTGATGAAGAATGAGAATGAATGAAGGATTAGTATTGAAGGATGGTATAATGTCAACAGTGTGAAGAAAATATTTGCTTTTATTAAAATCAAGAGGAGAGGAGAGGGTTGATGGGAAATTTCGAGGTTGCTAGATAAAACATTGTCTATCCTTGGACTTCCTTATGAACAAACCTTAAAGATTCCTAAGTTTACTCTGGATGCATATATGCAGAACTAGTAATTTAATCCCCCCAAGTTTGGGAAGTGAGGTGGTGGTGGTGGTAGTGATCTCTAAAGTTTTACTTTGACTTATAATGCTGCATCTCTATTACCAAACCACTCAAGAGATATTCACTATGCTGTGATGAAAACTACTAAACAAATCCGATTTCTGCACTGATTTTATTGATTTTCTTATGTCCTACATATTATTGAGTACAGCTCTTATGGTTCTCTCCTGATACACACCACTTGAATTCAAACCAAACCCTGTCCTCCAAAGAGAACGCCTGAGAGTGCCAAATCTAGGCCTAAAAGATGTGCCAAGTATCAAATAACTCTCAAACCAAGCCCAAACCATGGTTGGGCTTGGGTATATGTGGACTCTCCTTTGTGGGCCCAATATTCTATTGCTGCACTGCATGGGGCCAGGTTGCTCATTGCTACAACACTGACTGTGTTTGTATCATACCGACACCACACTGCCTATAGCAGTCACAATATAAACTGAATCCATTCGTACAACTGTTGATTACTGCACCTGACATTGCCTAAATGACGAGCATTCCATCAGAAATATCACATTATTGACTGGTACAAACCTTCTGATATCTATCCTCTTCCAGTCTGAGAGCTAAACGGAATTCATCTTCCAGATCTGAATACTGTCTTGAGAGATCTCCAATTCTGTGGCAAAGAAATAAATCATTTATAATGATAATAATCATCATAATAATCATAATAATAAGAATAATCATAATCATAATCATAATCATAATAATAATAATAATAATAGTGATAATAATAATAATAATAATAATAATAATAATAATAATAATAATAATAATAATATAATACTATATGTTTATATAGCGCTTTTCAAAAAAAAACAAAAGAAAACACAGTCAAAGCAAAATCAGAAAATAAGTATGTCATTTAATGAAACTAATATAAACAAGGTTTAGGACAAATAAAAAAAAGAACAATCACTAAAGTACTTGATAAAAAGGTTTTAAGGTGGAACTTAAAATAGTCAAAGGTGGGTTAAAGACGAAATGCCTTTGGCAGGGCGTTCCATAGAAGTGGAGCACAAATATGAAAAAGCCCTGTTACCATAAAACTTAAATTTAATCAATGGTTGGTAAAGGGCTGTGGATTTTGAGAGAAGAATGCTACCTGTACAACACCATGTCAACAGTTCACTCATTTAATAATGTTATCTTATATAATGTTACCTTATTGAAAGGAGACACAAACCCTATCATCATTCCCAAGTTTGAGTCACTCCAAGATTAATGTATGTCGTCCAGTTACAGTGTTGTTGACAATTGACAATTCATAATCATGGACGTTAAAATATGAATCTAAGAGACTGACTTCGGTCAGCCTGCGGCTTTGATAAGCCAATGAGGCTTCTTCACGAGTTCCTGCTTGCAGGAGGATCTAAAATACATAAATTACATAGCATTCAAAATGTGAAAGCTAAAACAAGCCAACTCACGCTCATATTTATTTCCTTCATTTCTTTAAGAATCGTTTCATATTTGAGTCTCACGAGGTAAAGGTTTTTTTGTCCAAACAGGAATTTGGCATTCGCTGGTATTTTTCTTTGGTTTTCGATTCCTGGTTGGCGAGGACTCCTCTGTCAGACCAAATATGCAAGTAAGTTGACCCTCTTTATAAACAGTAGTTCATTTGAGTAATATTGTTTTCAAGTTCTTCTTCTTCATAATCCACTCTGGGATAAGTTGAGGGAATGGAAAGAACATCTTCCCTCTTCCGGAAACACCTTCAATTGCAATATCCCCAAAACATATGTATTTAAAAAATTACAGTTTGATTTTAATACTAAATCAAAGTAAAACAAAACTGTTAGCAAACTGCGTAACCACTAAAAGAGCCTGTGTAAGAGAATGTGTAAAAGTAAGTTGGCCTGACGTTTCGATCCCAGCAGGATCTTCTTCAGAGGCTAAATG
>JAAAKB020074326.1:0-13571 GCA_010014835.2 Apostichopus leukothele | reverse complement strand
ATTTCTCGCGTGTAGTCATTGGGTCAATGTCGTCGATAAGTTTGCGTACTTCGGCACACAGATTGTGCATAGCGCCACCGCTCCAATTTAGTAGTAGTAGCTTCCGTTTTGTAGCTTCCGTTAGTGTACAGATCAGTGATCTGTACACTAACCAAGGATTGACTATTCAGGGTTAACGCGCTGTTATACATGCAGCTGGTATATCGACGACGCTCGCCATTCACATGCATTGCATGTGTACGTCGTACAGTAATGCATACTCACAGGTACGCGGTGCAATCGAAATCGGCGTAAAATTAAAAACCAAAATTAATCAAGCTACCATATCCTACCCCAAGTCTCCAACTTTCAAGTCCTACTACTAATCAAGGGTAAATATTTCTTTACATAACCTAGCATAGGCCTAAAGTTAGGTCTAGGCCTCTTGTCTTTATTATGGTAAACAAAGGGCCTAGGCTAGGACTAGGCCTAAGGTTAGGCCCATGCCTTATGCATAGGGGGCCTAGGCTAGGCCTAACGTTAGGCCCATGTCCTAGGCCTAGGCCCAAAACTATAAAAGCTAGCTAGTACTAGTACTTAAAGACCACGATGGTAATATGGTTCACTCCCCAGTGACCAAGCTAATATTATAGCTAATACCTTTGAAAAAATCTTTCAAATCCCGGATCATCCTAAATTTTCTAAAGATTATTTGGAATATATCAATGAGCATATTGCTAATAATCCGGTCTTTACTCATGATTTCAAGAACCCTAGAACTAATCATACCCATAATTATAATATTACAAAAATAGATATAAAAAAGGCACTTAAAAGGACTAAAAAACGATCCGCTCCAGGTAAGGATGAGGTTACATATTTACATATTAAAAAGCTCCCTGAAAATGCTATGGATGTAATTACCGCCTATTTTAATATTCTTGTTAATACTGGCTACTTCCCAACTCCATGGAAAGTGGCAAAGGCCATTATAATTCCAAAACCTGGAAAAAATCCTTTAGACCCGCATAATTACCGTTCTATCAGCCTGCTTTCCTGCTTAGGTAAGCTTTTTGAACGGCTTATCAGTACTAAAATGAGAGATTTTTTGAACAAAAACAAAATCCTTAATGATAATCAATGTGGCTTTAGGAATAATATGGGTGTATTTACCCCAATTTTTCGCCTTACAGAAAACATTAAAATAGGTTTACAAAGGAAACAAACAACATCAGCTGTTTTTCTCGATGCAGAGAAAGCTTTTGATCAAACTTGGCATAATGGTCTTAAATATAAAATTAATCAAATTAACTTCCCAAGTAATATTAAATGCCTTCTGTCATCCTTCCTTGACAACCGTGAAATGTCTATCATCTTTAAAAAGCATAATTCCCGAACCTTTAAGCTAAAGGCAGGTACGCCCCAAGGCTCTGTCTTAAGCCCGCTGCTTTATATTTTATATGTTAATGACATTCGAAAAAAAAGTAATATCAATGTCAACATGTCGCAGTTTGCGGATGACTTAGCTCATTGGAGCACTTCGAACAAGCAGTCAGTAAATGTTAAAAATCTTCAAGGTGCCCTAAATGAGATAGAAAACTGGTGTTGCCATCGACGGATAAAAATTAACCCTGATAAATCGAAAATTATTCACTTCAATAGACAAATAGGAAAACCCAAACTTATCAATATTAATATCAATCTTTTTGATACCATTGTCCCAATAGTGGACGTGACCTCTTTTCTGGGCCTAACTGTAGACAAAAAATTAAACTTTAATCACCACTATACCATTTATTCCCTTAAAAATCTCTGTAACAATAAAAACATTTCTATTAAAACTGGGCTAAAAATATATAATTCATATATTCGCCCCATCATTGAATATGGGAGCATTGGATTTGTTTTAAACTAGCACTTCTAATTTACTTAAATTAGAAATAATCCAACTAAAGGCTTTAAGAATTATAATTAAAACCCCCTCTTACACTCATCAGGAATCAACTGAATTATGTCTTAACTTAACAAATATGTATTCACTCTCCAGCTAGTCAACTAGCATTGCTACTGACATCTGCTCACTATGGAAAATATAAATACCAAATATGAGATATTTCCATATTTTCCCCACTGAGTTAGCTTGATTACAATGTTTTTGATATTTGACCTTTGATGACCTCAAATGGCCTTTGACCACTTGTAAAATATATAGCGTTCATCTAATCAGTATGGCCAAATTGTATACCAAATGTGGGATTCACCCAATCTTCCCCATCAAATTACCATGATTTCATTTTCTTAAAAAAAATATTTGACCGCTGATGACCTCAAATGACCTTAAGTAAACTTAATAGCATTCATCTACTCACTTTGGCCAACCTTTGTAGCAAGTATTAGATACACCTTAGTTCCCCCACTGAGAAAGCTTGATTACAAGCTCTGTCACATACACACACAGTCATGATCACATAGATTCCTCAGCTAATGCCAGGAATAAATTATCAAATTGCTTCAATGCAATGTTAAATTATTTTTCATGAACATATCCTAACAATTCATTTCATTTGGATCATGTGGTGTAATCATGTTTATCCTAAGCCTAATGATTACACTTATTATTAAATGATCACCTTTGGGCATACAGGGCGTAGAGTCTCTTTCCAAATTTCCTTATCCAGAAATTGCTGGCTGTCCAGCTGGCTCTTTAGAAATTTGAACTCTCCAAAGCAGTCCCGAGAGAGTAGTGAGTACCTACATTTTTGGAAGAATCAGAAAACTTGAGTAATTCATTCAAATCTGTTCATGTGAATGAGGTGATCAGAAGATTACTGCCAATTAGGCATATAACAGTTTCATACATTACTAAGCAAGATATATTAGTATGATATGTATGTCCCTATAAACAATTTAAGCAGAGTTTGTAGCATTCACAAATTTAACTGTAAGGTGCAGTCATGTGAAATGTGTCCATGAAACACAGCCTGAAAGACTATCTAACAGAATGCAAATCTTTTGTTAAGTTCTCAGATACACATATTAGCAACAAAGTTAAGGAAAACATTTGTTGAAAAATTATACATACAAAATATACAGTAGACCAGGGAAAAACTCAAATCAAATATTCATTAGATTTCATACATAGTGTTTGGCACTTTGGCTTAGCAGTCTAGCTGTGTTGGTTGACAAAACACATTATAAACATTTATTTTCCAATTGCTTGTTTAGTAACAATTCCAAGACCTAAAACATTGGCCTGGCTTATTTTGTCATTCACAATACATTAATGACAAAGAATATAAAATGTTCTTTTTTGGAAATTTAATAAATGCATGAAGATGTATTCAGTTAACTAAGGTGTTAATAAAACTAAACAGTGTATGGGTTAATCTCAGATTCTCTATGATATAAACGAATAATTTGTTACCAATATACTTCATGTTTTTTAATTTCTTACTAAAAAAAAAAGAAGCATAATAATCAGGTTTCCATGATTACAAATTTAACACCATAATATGCCTGATTTGATGCAGATCACTGAATAATCTGAAAGAGGGCAACTGTACTACTTTGTCAACAACAGGTTGTTTCAGCTAATGGAAAGAATCATTGCATGGACAGTATGCATCATATCAGATAGTAAATGAGTGCAATATTACCAGTTTTGGTAGAGTTGGTGGAGACATCCAATACAGTGCTTCACACAAACTTTTGAGAGAGGCATGTCACCCCAGCGACATAATGCGCAGCCAGCACATCAGGTCCCACTGGAATGCCACTTCTGGTCTGGTCGGTGTTCCTGGCCACAATCTCAGAAACATGAGTTGTTGTGCATCTGTCCAACAGTCATGCAGCATGATAGGGACACAGTGCTGCCTGCCTGGAAGAAGGTATAATTGGTAAATGTATTATACACTTAGGGCACCAATGGTGCAGTGACCAATATCAGTTGTTCAATGTAATTCAATTATAATATTTAATATCCTCGCACAATATCCTTTAGTTGTTAATATTGATTCTAAATAAATTTACATTACAATTAAGTCTCTGGCAACATTGGGATGTCATTGGGATGCCCATGGTTTTGTGTTAATCACATGTGGTACCAGTTACACAAACGAATGTTCAATTTGTTAACATTGAAATTGTCACACCCATACACGGACACAGTTACACATTTGACAGGAAGGGGGACAGGTCTATGACTACTTTATTGATAAACAAATCATGCCAAAGTAGTAAAAATTTAATTGTTAAAACACTTTTGAATAGAAAAACATGGTAAAAAAAAGAGCATGGTACCTTTAACATCAACAACAATAATGGAGCGTTCTTCTCTGGAGATGCACTGATGTCCCTTGCATGGCTCCCGTGGATCTTGTTTAATAAATGCTGGATAGAATGTATCACCCTAGAAAGAGAATATATAACAAGCATTATGGTAGTGATTGATTATGTGTGCGCCTGAAAATTTGCAGTAGCGGGACAGGGGGGAGGCAAGGAGCAGAGTGGGCCCCTGTAAAAAATTGAACAAGAAAATCAGGCTGGACGGAGCAAGAAAAGGAAAAATGCACAAAAAGGATGAGAAAGAAAAGAAAAATGCGACCAGAATGGGGGTCAGCAGGAAATGTCATTAAGCCATTTCTTGCTGACCATATGCGACATGCCTTGCAGTCATGCAGTGCCCAGTATGTCATGGTGGGGTAGGCCTAAAATCATTGAAAATAAATAAAAGATTTTATGGTGGCCTTCTCTGTGACTATAATTTTAGACTTTTGCCTGCTTGGTGCTATTACTGGCACAGTTACACAGTATAGTGTACATTAACCCCAAATCAAGATGATACATTGTGTTAACTGGGCTATTTAACCCAATAAGCCTGTTTATAATACCAACTAAAAAGATGTTTCATGGGGCAATATAATAAATCAATTTGACCGGAAAATAGAGCTTGCCAGCCCGCTAAAAGCCATCCTAGGAGAGAGCGGCCCCATTGTGGCATACATACTGGTCAAAATGATAAAGAATTGCAAAGCTAAGGTTACCAGTTTGGGTTTGCTTATCCTATGTATATAATACTGACCTCCCAGATGCTAAGTACATGCAGCTTCCTCTGATGCATGGAAACAGCATGTTTTGTGCAAAAATATGTCGTCGGTCCACAGTCAGTACATCGAAAGCTGGGGTCTAGAGTACAACCATCAAAACTGCATGTAGATGTGGAAGGCAGCACTTCAGTCTCCACATACGATGAAAGAAGGAGACTACGCTGTTTTGCCCATGCCTCCTGACCCGACCTTCTTTTCTCTGAGTATGTTTTACCCAAAGTGGATTTTCTACTTTGGGAAAGTTCGGATTCAGCAGTGTCAGGAGGTGCATCTTGACTGAATTCTTCTAAAATGCTCCCAAAGAGCTCCAAGAATGTTGATTTCCTTTTTCTCCTTTTCCTTTTTGAGATTCTTTGTTTTTTAACACTGAGTCTTCCTTTTGGTGTTATGGTTACCAGTTTCCCATACTTTTGAGATCTCTTGGCCAAACAGGCTTTCCCTTGAGATGACATATCTGAAAGAAAATGTTTTGATAGTTTTAAGAATAGTTTACCTTCCTTGAAATAATATCACAATATAAAGTTCTATTTTCTGACAAAAAGCAAACACCATTGAAAATTTACATTTTGTAATTCTAGGTGTGGTTCCACAATCAATGAGCTGCAATCAGATGAAGCAGGCCATAGAAATGTAGCTGCCCATCAGATTAGGCACTCTATAGTGTAGCAATACTGAATAGCTATGCTATGATATTACTTATCACATTAAATCTCAATTATGCTTGTTTGCTGATGACGCTTTGCAGTGTATAGGCCTAAATATATTCACTTATTTGATGACCACCTTATCTACCAAGAAATCTCAGGGCCCTTGAATCCTGGGCGAAACTCTGGGACATGAAATTTAATTCCTCCAAATGCTTCATGATGTCTGTAAAGCATAGTGCAATGAAATCAGTGTTCTTTTACTCCATATACAACCAAATCTTGAATTGTTTTTCTACGCTACCTTACCTTGGTGTTCAGTTTAGTGAGGACTTATCTCTTTCCACTCATATTGATATGTTATGGTCAAGGACCAGTAGAACACTAGGTCATGCTCACCCAAATTGCAGGAATTGGCCTATACATCTATGTGCCGTTCTACTCTTGAAAATGCAGCTCAGATATGGGACCCATATAAGACTTCAACCCAATATAAAATAGAAAAGGTACAAAGAAAGGCTGCACGCTTTGTCATGCGTGCGCAATTAATACCGTAGACAAACTAGTGTCACTAACATCTTCAAAACTTTGGAATGGGAATCCCTGACTGCAAGAAGAAGGAAGACCGGACTTGGGCTATTTTATCACTATTATTAATGACCTTGTTGCTGTCCCTAATGTAAATATTACTAAATAATCCCTTTTTAAAACCTGGGCGGCGTGGCCGCTAGGCCTATATACAAAACTATAACAGACTGGAATAATCAAACGTCCGCTGTCACGGATAGCCCTAGCCTTGAGGTGTTTAAAGCTAGATTGCCCACGCATTATTATTAGCACTGCTGCACTGCATACCAACATCCTCGTTGTGATATACCCGAGAGGGGTTTTAACGAGAATCCAGCAGAAGCAGAAAAAGAAGAACCTGTACGCCAAGAAAATGTGTTGTACACCGCACGTCTGCCTTTTGAGTTTCAACTCACTGGGCAAGGGCATAGCCTATGTTTTACTACATTAGGCTAGGTCTAGGAGGATAGGTCATATCATAGGCCAGCTTTGTCTGTCTGTAACATGTAGGCCCTAACGTTAGGCCTACGCTATAGGCTAGGCATATGTTGTAACGTTTATAATGTTAGCCTGTTACTTTACTAGGCCTAGTATTATTACTACCAGGTCTAGTTTAGACTAGGCTAGCTCAGACTAAAATCAAACTTAGGCCTAACATTATGCCTGACTTTATGGCCTAGGCTAGGCCTAACAACAGTAACAGTAAGTAAGGCCTAGAACCTAGGGCCTAGGCTAACTGTTAAGTGTTAGACCTACGTTAGGCTACTGTACCTCACAGTTCTCACTGATTTGCTGTCAAATATTATTCTAAAGGCTATCCTCTAAGAAAAACAACCATCATCAAGAATAACAGCATGATAAGGCCTAGCATTCCTCTAAATTTAACTTTACTGAACAGTTATTGATTATTGACATACTTACTAGTACTAACAACAATAGACGCAGCGACAGTACCATGCCAGCGCACCTTTGGGCCCTTTATATTACCTAACGTTGGGCCTAGGACATGCCTATTTAGTATTCTGCACACATTGATTTCTATTACAGATCAGGGGTCTCCAAGCGCTTGGGCATGTTATCTATGGTGAATGAGCATGTGGAAACTACATTTCGTACAGCTTATCACCGCCAAAATGCAATACATTTCTACCGCTACTATAAATAAATTCTGATATTTGGTTGCGGAGTTATTAGCATTTGAAGATTTTTACGTTTGACCCCGTTACCTATTTATTATTCATGAGATGAGCACCAAAGTCAATAGGGTTCTTCTACCCAGAATGGCGCATCTATGTACCAAGTATGACTTTAATCCAACGTGCCATTTACGAGTTATCGTGTTTACGAGCCAAGGGCGTCACATACACACACTCACATGCAATCACCATCGCATAGGAGATAAGAGGGTCCACGGTAAAAGGGAGGTGATGGGCAGGGAAGCATGGCCCTTTGCACATTGTGAGAAGAAGAAACATCACATCACAAATTAGTGCATCAAATACTGCACTACGGAGCATTTCATGCCTAAACATAATCTATACTCAGCTAATCAACAAACTGTAGGCCTTAACCAGCACATTCGTTAATTCGCGGAATTGATATAATTGATAATATGTAATCAGTAATCTAAACAATGGATGTCAACAAAGTAACACTGGTCACAAAATTCTAGTGAAAAAAGACAAAACATCGAGTACTTACGAGCTATTATTTAGCCAGGACAAAAACGCTTAGACGGAAAAAAAGAGGCTTGCAATACAGTGTTGCCACCAATGCACAGCAACTGGCTTCAACAGTGCACAACCTGCTAAACCACACTTTCATAAACAACTGAAGTATATGCATACATGCATACATGCATAGACCAGGGAAAATAATGCTGATATAACTACGGGACAAACGTGATCTGACCTTGTAACCCTTTCACATGTAAACACAGAACAGACTGTCTAACAGAGAGCGGAGCTCCCTGGTGTAACAAAGGCCGGAGTTCGGTAGAACGATGTAAACACTGCGACTCTATACCCGTGGAACGCGAAAGGGACAAATTTATTTCGTTGTCGAAACTAAGATTGTTGTTGTCTAAACTAAAGTTGTTCCTGTCGTTTTACCATGCTGTTGCCATAACTCACGTTTATGTCTAAACTTACTTAAGTTTTGTACCAAAGTAAAAACTGAATCATGCTATAAATCAGTAGCATGTGCTATTAGGATTACAGTAAGTAGCCTACTGAGGATATGCTTATTTTTGGGATTACACATATCCTCTTTTCTTACTGTAAACCTAATAGCACATGCTACCGAAGTATCAGATTTATTGTCTCGATCCAGTTTTTACTGTGGCACAAAACGTAAGAATTCACAGTAGTTGCTGTAATCTCTGTGTGAATCGGTTGTGTTACTATGAAGAATGTGCCTTTGTGTTGCAGCCTATTTTTTACAACTACCTAAAAATCCGAAATTGTTTGAAATATTGTTAACCCACAAATAATATCGGTATTGTATCCAGGCTGATAAAGTAAGAAGAAAAAAGCAAGGAGAAACAATTTGTAACATTTGTTTTCATTCTTGAAAATGTGAACATCAAATAATTTTATTTATGTTTAATTTTTTGTTTTTGTTTTTTTGCAAATCACAGATATTTCTACACTTTGCTTCAGAGGTGAACTGGCCTTGATGTATAAACATTGAACGCTAACATATCAAAATATCATGTAATTTGTATAAATATAGCAATCCATCTAAGTTTCAAATTACCAAAAAGAAATCCAATAACAATTGCTAGGGCCTATTACAAATTTCGTTCCACAGCATCAAATTTCAAAGGGATAGGGTAAATATATTGACATGAATTTTCTACTTACCATTAAGTTAAAAATCCGACATAGTATGAATTATGATGAGCTCTCAGAAGGCACAAGAGTCAGAGCTCCGATGTAGCAGTTTTCCACAATAGATATCACATGGGCCTCAACGTATGTGGTGATGGTTCCTTTCGTGTTTTGGCTTCCTAACCCAATGAAGTTCCAAACCATAAGTCAAGCTTAGTCTACTCTCTGGTGTGAAAGCCAAACAAACGTCAGGCTCCAGAATCCAGTACCTGCGGCATTTCTTTCATTAGTGAGACTCAGTCCACCGTTACAAAAAAAAATTGTTTTTTTGATCTTATCAGTTCTGGGCCAATAAAAATACCCTTGCCCAAATGATTACGGAGCAAAGTTGAATTTGTGAGATTACGGGTACGACCTCCAGAGTCGCTATAAATAGGGGCCTGATTAAAGGAGCTAATATACTGAAACAGTTTAATAATATTCCATTATAGGCATTGAAGACTCGCCCCAAACCACGTGCCGTGCTCTGAAAAAGTTAACTTTCCGTTGCTTGCAAGTGAAGTTTTTCTCTTGTCGCTACAAAATGCAGACAGCAATGAAACGTGATACCTTGTTATATTTAGCTGGACCTGAGAATGTCCATCACTGTGTCGTTTGTACACTGTGCTGTGGGTATGACCGTAACTGTGTGTACTGAATGTACACTAGTGTCTAATTACCGACGGTAGCAAGCTGTTTGTGCATTTTCTGGGATCGATGGTGGTGTCTTACACTTCTGTTGCACCTCATTCGAAACTAGGTCAGATTACCGGCATTAGACGTTTCTTTTTGCGCGAGTCTTCACACCCTTTAACTTTTAGGTGTAACAGCAAAACAATGTGCAGGTTATTTTCCTTTACATCCAGTACAACTAGCGATACTTTTAAAATGAGAAAAAAGGAATGGAAAATACAGAAAATAATAATTTCGAACAGGAAGACTCATAAAATTTGATAATGATTTGACCATTTATACTTTTACTTTCATGTTATGATACACATTAACCACAATGTTTGCCTAGCTTTCAACCTTTGCATTAAACCAGGTTATCTTGTCTACCTACGATGAAATTCTCCTGCGGTTAACCACTAGACATTGACGAGCATAGAGACAAATGAACAGAATAGAGAAAAGGTTTGAATAACAGCTGTTGTTGACACAGCTCTCGTCCCACAGAGAAACATTTTTGTAGCTGGGTAATCATAAACCTTACTCCTGTTGCTAGATGCTTCATTTCTCATGACGAGGAACGTTACTGCCTATCTTTGCCTTGCCCCCTCCAAGGCTAACGACAGGTGCTAAGCTATATGAGGTGTTTTGGGGGTAAACAGAAGACAAGTACATGAATATAGTTCTATAAGAGTGTACCAGTATGTATCAAACACAACATGGATAACATCCATTGTTACATACCATACTGTGTAATTAAAATCTACATAAAGTAGTCTTGGGTGGTATAGCGAGCGAACTATCAGGTTTTACAGAAGAAATGTCAAAGGTAACTTCATATAGAAAGAGATGAAAAGGATTGTGTCGTGATGACAGATTGAGTTTTAATTTTTTTAATTTTATTTTTTTTATAAAATGCTAAAGTGAACAATAGCCCATGCAGATTGACAGAAGTCAAGACCAAATATAGACAACAGGGTACTATAAAGGAAATCCACATGGAAGAATTTTTATAAAATAGTGACAATGATTACACCCTAATTTCATTATAATTGAAATGATTCTATGGCCCGTTTGATATCTCTGAGCTCATCCATATTATTTGCATGTCTCAAATGATTATTCTAATTTACTTCCTCTTTGGTCTCACCTCAATTCTCTTGAATTCAGTGCATCCTCTTTATTACTTTATAACCTTTTTTGTTAGGTACACAGCCTGGTAACACAATATATGAAATAACTCATTAACCATTGCTAATTGCTAATAACTCAACAATACATTGGATAACATTGAAAATAAATCATCTAGCTGGTTTCAAGTCAGCCAGTAAATCAGTTGGTTGAATTTATTAGGATCATGCAGTTATTGACAAAATAAGCAATTCAATAATATATTGTCAAAATAGAACACCTTTATTCTTTACTTAGTTCATTGCTAATATCATTCCTTTTATATATCAAATTTTTTGCTGGATTAAAAACATCATCTTATACCAGAGGTTAAAACTAAATTTCAAAAAAAGGAGAAAATATGCAACATCATTATTGAAATAGTAATCAAATTTCTGTTAATTAAACATACAGAAGAACATTACAATATGAAACGATGAAAGTGAGGGCGCTATACTAAAACTCAAACACTGTAAAGTAGATGCATTTTACCATAATGTAAAATTGTCAACATTATTAATGCAGTATACAATTTCAGCATTCAGGGTATGATTGCAACATGGTAGTTTTCTACATTTTGCAGAAAAGTTTGTACAATAAATAATAACAGTGTTTAGAAAAGAACATTTAATTGGTTGTAATTTTTTTCCTCTGTCATGCCATCTGTATAACAATTAAACAATTACAACATAGTAAAACATTATGAATATCTAGCATGGAAGAACTATGATTTTTCAGTCAGCAATCTGCCATAGGTATATATAAAGACCATATTCCTACTTGATACAGTCAATGTTAAAATATCTCGTAAATTTTGAAACTGATGAAAATGTCTTAACCTTTGTTGCAGACCTCTTGAATACCAAATTGGTATACTTAACCTAGGGTTTTGCTTTCAGATGACAATTTTCTTTTAAAAAAGGGGGGGGGGGGGAAAGAAGAAAAAAGTAAGATTGCTACTAATTGATCAAGCTAAGATATCCCTCTTCATATATTTTACAAACTGAAGTTATTCAGAAAGTAACCAATTATTCATCAGCCATACACTTTTCACTTTAAGATTATGATGTAATATAATATATGAGGCATATATAGGAAAACACCCTGAGTTTGAATTTAAATATATGGAATGAAATGGGACTAACTATAGGAATTGTTCTACAGTGTTATTTAATTTTTGGATAGCACGATATCAAGAATTTATAAAACTTTACTCCCCCCCCCAATAAAAAAAAAATTGGCATCAAATGGGAAGTAAAAAATGTATTCATAAATAAACTCACTTATCATCCTCCGACTTTCTTAAAGATTGGAAAATAATGATAAAGACAAAGAAAAAAAGAGCAAAAAAATATATATATATGATATGTTCAAGGAAATTTCTATTTTAAGATATATTTAAAGAGAATTTTAATAGTTCCTATTAAGTAGATTTATCCTTTAAATACAGTCAATTCTCTAAATGATGACTTATTCCAGATGAGACCTGATTTGAATATTTTTTAAGTTTTTGTTTGTATCACAATCTGATATGCCTTCTGTTTAATCCATACATTCAACCATCATCAACTGACCTTCAATATATATCAAACAACTTGTTTCACTTTTGCATGCATATGAACAAGATAATAGATGGACAACAGTGAAAGTGTATGGTCAAGATTCTTATTAAATCCACCAGTCTATGATGTTGGCGTATTTATGATAGGAAGTCATAACCTATCAGATAGTTCCAATACATACATACAGCTCAGGGTTAAAGGGGTCGTCCATTCATATGAAAAGATTTGTCCGGATGACATCAACACATATATACTAACTGAAGCTTTGGTTATCAATACTAATTTAGCCTTACGTTGAATCAAAGCTGATCAAATTTGCAGAGTTTTTTATCAACTAGTAAATTTTGTTCTTCTTCCTTCACCTCCGTTGAACTAGTGTCGCGCACCTTGGCACCATGATGACCCCTTTAATATGTTTCTATTACTGCAAATTGGACAGTAAAATCTACCATATGGGTTGGCCTTTATGAATTGTTATCCTTGATATGGTCAAGCTGGACATTTATAATGCAAATAATGTCATGAATAGCTTTAAAAGTTCAGTGAAAAGGAAATACTAACACTACAAAACCTACACTGTGGTCTTCCAAGCAGCAAAATAGCCTAACGGTAAATTGCCACGTCAATATGTAGTCTTACAATGCTTTGCAGTGAACTTTATACAGATCAAGCATGGTATTACATATTTGGAGCAGTCAGCCTAAATAATCATCACCAGGCTTGACATAATTTTAAAACAAAGGTGCTACCGTTCGCTGAAATTCAGATCAGGCATGAGAATGTGTCAACTGTTCACACTAAGCGAAGGCTCTAAGTGTAATAATATTTACCTTTAAAGATTTAACTATGTTAATCGAACCCTGTCCCCCAATTCCAACCATAGTAAAAGGTCACCAAAATTACATGGAGAAGGCACCGCTTAAAAGGATGTCTGGTGGCCCAAAGAAGTTACCTTAAAAAATGATAAATAATTTTCCAAACATGTTGTCAAAGTATGAGAACGCT
>JAAAKB020074105.1:0-13580 GCA_010014835.2 Apostichopus leukothele | reverse complement strand
TGAAATTTGGCTCTTCCTGTAGGTTGTCATGGTGAAATCGTGCATTTCTTAGGGGTGTCCGAAATTCGCAGTGTTCCAAAATTCGCAATACTGACTACTACATAGGAATATTCGCTGAAGTTAAAGTTAGCCTAGCTAGGCCTAGGCTCTATGCCTTCTTGAAATTTTAGGTCATTTTTTTTTCAATTAGCCTATGATACCATCAGACTGAAAATTGTTGCTAATGAGGAATACGTCAAATAATACCTTAAATTTACTATTACTATTAGTATATTTCCTCCCTTTTTCAGAAAACAAATCTAGAACAACAAAATGGCAGATAACGAACAAGAGCTTTTAGATTATGAGGAGCTTGAAGAGGGAACTGAAACTCAAGAGGCAGGTGGTGATGCACCCCAGCAACAGAAGAAGGAAGTCAAAGGAACTTATGTCTCCATTCACAGTTCTGGTTTCAGAGATTTCCTACTAAAGCCTGAGTTGCTACGAGCCATTGTCGACTGCGGTTTTGAACATCCTTCAGAGGGTAGCTACATTTCCCTTATTCCTGTATCCATGGCTTCCTACTGACTGTGCTCTAAGGGTTGTTTTGCATTTATTTATTCAGGAATGTAGAAACCTTACTAGTCAAACCAATAAGCTGAATTTTGATGGGATTGTAGTTCCAAACTACTCCCAAGATCAGTGCAAAGGTTGCTCTAAGATACTAAGTCTCACTGCTTAAACATTTTGTTGTTGTTGGAAGGTTAAGTGCGAACAGAGCTTTAACTTAACAAACAAACATTTCATGTTGCACATGGTGTTTTACATGGTCATTTATCAAGACTTGTTTGTTTCTGTTAATCAGAAAGACTGTCAGGGTATGTATGCTTTGAAGTATTTGGAATTGGTACAAGAGCCCTTGTACACTCTCTGCCGCAAGTGTCATCTTGCCTTATGTGTACTCTATTTTGTCCTCCGTTTTCTCTTTGCCTTCATTCTTGCAGTTAATTCTTCTCTTATTTCCATTGCAGTTCAGCATGAGTGTATCCCACAAGCCATTCTGGGTATGGATGTACTCTGCCAAGCAAAGAGTGGTATGGGTAAAACAGCAGTGTTTGTCCTGGCTACTTTACAACAGTTAGAACCAGTCGATGGTCAGGTGAGTTATCTGTTTTGAGGTTCATTCCCGGCCGTATAGACCAGTAAATAATAATAATAAGTAATATTTATATAGCACATATTCAGAAAAGCTGCTCAAAGCGCTTTACAAATGTAAAACCTAAAAACAAATAGTAAAAAAAAACAAAATATTAAATATATAGAACCAATAATGCTGGGTATGTAGTGGAATGCTGCCTGGATGTAACAGTCACAAATATAAGTGAGTCATAATCCAGCTCTGTAGGTCTTCCTGAAACAGTAAAATCTTGTGAGAAATGGGCTGAAAAACACATTGTTTGCATAAAAGTTAGCTCTCTGCTGACATTGCAAAGTTGTGCCAGGTACTACTAAAATCTCCATCTGGTTACGAGCACCTGTTTCTTCCCTTCATCGGTGAAGTTTTGTCATCAACTGTAATTTCTCATGTGCTGTTGTTTCCTTCCAGGTCTCCGTCCTGGTCATGTGTCACACTCGAGAGTTGGCCTTTCAGATTGCCAAGGAGTATGAACGTTTCAGCAAGTACTTAAATAACATCAAAGTGGGTGTGTTCTTTGGCGGTCTCAACATCAAGAAAGATGAAGAGACCATCAAAACTAATTGTCCTCACATCGTGGTGGCCACACCCGGTAGATTGCTAGCCCTTGGCAGACAGAAGATCCTGAATCTGAAGCATATCAAACATTTCGTCCTGGATGAATGTGACAAAATGCTTGATCAGCTTGGTAAGCAACTGATTGTTTTATTCTCTGTGTCTGTTTGTTTGCCCATCTGGTAAATTATGTTTTCTTTTGTTCTGTTTGCTAATTATATATTCGTTTCTTATGTTTTTCTAGTGAAATATCATAAGTGATACTAGTGTAATCAGATGAGCAATGTCTCTATTTACACATGGGATAATTTATCCGGTATCACATGGTTAAATGCTATGATGCAAAGATGTATAGCAATTTTGTGTACAGGAACCATATTATGTAGTAAGAGGTAACGTTCAGAGCTTTCAAAACCCTTGCACAAAATTTGAGTCCCTGTTACAGTTCTACTTTGTGGAATATTACAAGTATGTATGTGACTAGAAAATGTCAATCATGTGTAATGGTATGCAACTGTAGAAACTGTTGACTACATAATAAAATTATGTAAAATCAATTTCTCTGTTCTTCAGCACATGTTGTACTCTGTTCTTTAGCACACAAACAAACAGACATACACTTACAAACATTTCTTGCTAATCATGTCTGGTAGTCATTGGAAATAATATCCCCCTGTTAAGATTCATAACCAAAGAAGACAATGCTACTTCACATGAGGCTTAGCTAAAGTTTCTTTCTGTTCATAGTACTATTATGTGTAATTTTCCTTTTGCCTTGTCTCCATAGACATGAGGCGGGACGTGCAGGAAATCTTCCGAATGACTCCACACGAGAAGCAAGTTATGATGTTCAGTGCTACACTCAGCAAGGAGATTCGACCAGTCTGCAAGAAATTCATGCAAGATGTAAATGACCAGTCATCTTCTTTTCTCTCTTTTTCTTTACCGTTGGCTTCCGTGGGTTGACGCTACTAACCATCCGAGATTTGTGAACCGTTGTTCCCATCTTGGTGCGCATCCACTCGGAAGACCCAAATTATGCAGCAATCTAGGTAGGAGGTAGTGGAGACTACAGGGCCTGCAGCTTGTTGACTTGATGAGGCAGATGAAACTGAGGATTCCCTGCAATCTCACAGCAGAGGAGTCTATGTGATGATGATGACAAGGGAATGGAGGCTACAATGTGGATTGACATGGCAGTGTCATGGCTCATAGGTTAGACAGGGGCTGACAAGTAGTTGTAATGATAGAATATGTCAGTCCATGATGCATTTTGGTAGGCATTTTAAATCAGAACCTTTCACTGCTTTCACTTGGTTGCTCTGTGCTCTACTGGCCTTTACAGTAGAGTCTGGCTTCAGCTGATGTTGTGTGATAGTCTCGATAGAGTTTACTGATTTGATTGGCATCTAGTTTCCTTCAGCAATGGGTCTTTCCTGTCTTTGATCTGAATTGCCTATAGTCATGTGTCTTAGTTGGGCAGTGTAGTCTTATCTTAAAGTAGCTCTGGTCAAGTTGGTGATGTATTTATTGTGTTTTACCATCTTCAGATTTACTGTGATCTGCTTGTTATTTCAGAAAAATAGTGGTTCTGAGGCTTTGAGGGATTCTAGCTGTTCATCTTTGTTAGAGTTTATTTTAGTCATGTTGCTGATGTTGGAGCTGTCATTGGTGTTCTACTGGCCTTTACAGTAGAACAGTTATTCTAGCTATTCATGTGTTACAGATTTGATGGAGCTCATTCTGGGCTTTGATTCTCGAGGTGGTCGGCTTCTTTCCACATCGTTTAGTTTCTTTCCTGTTAGTTTCTTTGCCATGTTAGAATTTAGTATCAGAAAGGAGTGCTACAAAATGGATGGCTTTGGAAAGGAAGATGGATTTGGTCAGTTGACTTAAGTAGATGACTTACTTTTTGATCGTGTAGGAAGATCTGTGGAATCTACTCTACTGGCCTTTACAGTAGAGTACTGATGGAGTAATACTATGCAGTGAAGTGGTAATGGTGTTTAGTCTTTCAGTTTGTCGCAAGTTTTCTTTTAGTAGTTCATTGACCAATACTTTGCAGTTCTGCTGATCTTTGCAGTAGAGCACTGGCACAATAGATCAAATCTGTGTTGTTGTTTTTTTCTAGAGGTTTCCATGGTGCAAAGGAGCATTATTGTCAGTCTGTGTTTGAGAGCACTGACGTATGTTTTCACTTCTCAAAGTCTTTCTTTAGACCTTTCATTAATGGCCGTCTCTTCATGTCAGGATATTGTTTAATAGTGGATGTCTTACTCTGTTTATGGAAGATGGTTTGCTTTACTGACCTTTACAGTATAGCAAAAGTTGGTAATCTGAATATGTTTGCTGTTAGCCCTGTCTTAGCCTAGAGCTTAGACCTGCCATGTCATGACTTGAGATGGAGAAGAAGTGGGAACTTCAAGAGATTGAAGAAGGGATGGATCAGGAAGATGACAGATCCATGAGGGAGCCAATGATAAAGCTTGCTATCAGCAATAACATACATTCATACAGATGTAGACATCCCACAGAGATAAAATGCAGAAGCACCAGCAAAATGAAACCATCTTTTTTTTTCTTTTTTGACTGTATAGGCTACATAGTGGGTTATTCCACTGGCTTGTTAGCATACGCATAACATTTGCTCAACTAATGTCTGAACCCACAATTCAGACCACAGTATAGAAAAAAATCAGCATTTTGCCTTCTGTGATCATTCAAGAATTCTCCTCTGTTCAGTTATAATGATGACTGGTACAATACAACTCATCAAAAGTTACAAATAGCCTTCATAAAGTTGTAGGATAGTCGCACACACTTTCAAACATACACCATAGAAACATCAACCACCACAATTCATGCATCAAACAACCAGTTTCTGGTTTGGACAGTGCCTCAAGCCTTCATAATCACCTCTTGTGCCCATGCCGGTTGTGCCTGGAAGCAGCCTCTTCATCCTGCCCTCGACTACAACACCGCCTCTGCCTACCACCAGTCCACCCACATCACAGCAGTGATGAGAAGATTCCATCGACCGTGAGCCCAGTCTTCCTCACTCACCAAACAAGCATTGCAGAAGAAGGACATTGGTGCTGCTACTGGCAGACTAGACTAGACGACTCTAACCTCTTAAAGTCATCCTGACTCTTTCATTATGTGGAGTGGTGGATGATCAACTACAGAGACCGAAGTATTTGACAACTACTCTGTTCTCTTTTTTTCCCAGGGCTGATTATTTATTTTATTCTTTTTCTGTGTGCGTGAAATGCTCAACTTGTCATGTTGGATATTTACTCACGTTTTCCAAAAAATCAAAATCAGACGATTCATATATTTGCTGGAGTACTTTTATTATCAGAAAAAAATGTTGGCAATGTCAACGGGAAGTTTGGGTTTTCTAACAGAATATTTGATGTTTTCAACATCAGAAAACTATTTCAAAATCAGCCCTGAGTTTTCTTTATTTGTTTTGATAAATTTCCTCTTCCTTTTTTTTCTAACCAAGCAGTCACGCACATTGTTCTTGAAATCATCATTTGGCTCCACATCTGTGAAAAAAGTAAAATAATTGCACTGGAAATCAGATATCCCATCAAAATATCATCAACAATGATTGAATGTCATGCTAGCAAGCAATCGTTTGATAGGCAAGGGGCACAGAGAGGTCTACAATAAATACAACAAACTTTTGGTGGGGGGGGGGGGTAAGATTCTTCATTAGGACTCTCCGTAGTTACTTGAAACCCCATTGAATCTTGAAAGTATGCTCGGCTAAAATTCTGACCAATAACCTATGGCCCAAAATAAAGAATTTCAAGACTACTGCAAAATTCCCAATTAATAAGGGGGAGTATCCTAGGTTGGGGTCAAAATGAGGTTCTAAATCTAAAGTTTTGTTATATCTTTAACATTTGGGCCATTATATCCGTGAACCTGGAAGCATGTATATTTTGTTGAAGATGTGGAAGGTTGAGGAATGAACTTTTCAAAGAACACTCGCATAGCATCATGAATGTGCTTCATTCCATTAGACTTTAGGTTCTAAACTATGTGATGCCTAGTTGATACTTTCTTATCCATACTGACTGTTTGAAAAGTGTGAAATGTGTCTGCATCCAAGGTGTTTGGATATGGTCATGTTTGGGTTTCTTTAAACGCCTTCTCTCTTGTATCAGCCGATGGAAGTCTACGTTGACGACGAGACCAAATTGACCCTACACGGCCTGCAGCAATATTACGTGAAACTGAAGGACAACGAGAAGAACAGGAAGTTGTTTGACCTTTTGGATGTGCTTGAATTTAACCAGGTAGGGAATATTTTTCTCCAGTTTCGAATCATGGACTCCTCAGCTTTCCCGAACAGGAATTCTGGTGGCGATCTGGGCAATCATAGGAAGAGGCTATGTTGGTGTTGTAGTAAATGATAAATGCTTTTTATTTTGAATGATACTCTGATGAAACTTGCTGGGAACTAGAGATGGAATTCTAATCCTACTTCCTTCAGAATATGTCCTCATCTTCTATTATAAACATTGTCTTTGAACCCTTGCCCACATAAATTGTTTTTCATGACCTGTTTTCTTTTGTAATGTTTCTTAATTTGTTTCTGATTTCTATTGCATTTAGGTTGTGGTGTTTGTGAAGAGTGTGGTGAGATGCACAGCTTTGGCAGGTTTGATGATTGAGCAGAACTTCCCAGCCATCGCAATCCACAGGGGAATGAAACAGGAAGAGAGGTGAGATAGAAAACATTATTATCATCTGGTCATATCTCTGATGAAATGTCCTTAATTTCCTGGACACACACACACACTAGAGACACATTAACAAACAATTATATTTGTCACTCAGTAGAGGTTTGCACCATATCACTCAAGTATTTTATCCTTTCTGCTTGCTATTCATATGGAATTAAAAGGATATTCCAAATGGAAGTTTGTTGTTATTTCATTGTTTTTGTTGTTGTTTACATAACCCACAAAATATGGCATTCAATAATTAACAATTATCAAAATTGCAGTTTTTTCATAGTAGGTCGTCTGAGGATTAGTTAATATCATTGTCTTGTCTGCTTTCCTTATTCAGAAATCTCGAGGAAATTTAGTGAAAGAAAATGATAGATTTTGTTTAATAATTTTCCAGTTATGTGAAAGGGAAAAATTAATACAACTTAAACTTTCTAAGGGCTTTAGGTTGAGATTAAGCTTTGTTAAAAACAGTAATCAGAAGTAATAAAAATTAATGTTACAACTGATGATTTATATATAAACAAGTTTATAAGCAGATACTACCTGGCAGGTATCTGCATAGTTACTAACTGTTATATATGTTACCCCCTTTCATCATATCGCAGATTGGCCAAGTACACACAATTCAAGAACTTCCAGAAGCGTATCCTGGTAGCTACCAATCTCTTCGGGCGCGGAATGGATATTGAACGAGTCAACATCGTGTTCAACTATGACATGCCAGAGAGTTCTGATACTTACCTCCACAGGGTAAGTCTTGTCTGTTAAATTAAGGAACCGAGTCAATGAAGAAAAGCTGCCGCAGCTGCAACATACTCTGCAGGAAGGCTGAATCCATATCTAACAAGATAACGTACCTCTGAAGAATAGAACTGCACAAAATGATACATCCCATGCAGAATGCTGCAGCCCCGGTAGGGTCCAGTTTTGACACTCGGCCTTATTTGCATCAGGGGTGGTATTTCTCATGAGTCACTAACAGTGTATTGGCATACTTGCAAAGTGAAACAGCAGAGGTATTTATTGGAATGTTAACAAGGAATTGCAATAGGTCACACTTTCTGAGATGTTTCTGCAAGTACTTAATTGTAGAATTTGGGAAGTCATCACTTTTGTAACAAAGCTGCTGTCAGGTCTCCATGGATATAAATGAGGTTTCATTGTAAGCTGACCTCTCGTCCATGTGTAAAAACCATTTGGATATAATAATACTTGATTCTGTTGTTTTTAAACTGCACATTTCCTATTAAAAACATTGCTGCAGAAGTGTTAGATCACCGATTGGGACTTAGGACAATCTTTCAACAACAACAAAAAAACTCTGGGGCATAGTTCAGCTGCCATGCTCTATCATAATTTTACTCTTTGTATGCCCCCCCTCCTCCTTTCTATGCCCCCCCCCCCCATTTACAGTTGTATTATATCATATCACCTTCTTTTGATTTAAAGGTTGCAAGAGCTGGCAGATTTGGCACTAAAGGTTTGGCAATTACGTTTGTAGCAGATGAAGAAGATGCCAAGATCCTTAATGAAGTACAGGACAGGTTTGACGTCAACATCGGAGAGCTCCCTGAAGAAATTGACATCTCCTCTTACAGTAAGTGGTCCATAGTGCCAAGGTCATCCTGGCCAGATTCCACACTTGGATATGGTGGTTGGGAACGACGAGGTCATTCTATTAGTCGAAGGTCAAGGTGTTGAAAGTCTTTTGTTTATGAAATGTTAGTTTGGAGGAAACTTGTGGTGTAAACAACTCTCATTTAGAAAGAAGGGTCATTTATGGTGTATCATGTGCAATTCAAACAATTCTCAATCTTGAAAGCACTGTTATAAGTTCATAAGCCTCATTAGGTAGTGGAGGTAAAATGGTATTAATCAGGATGTTTAATTTGCATCTGGCTTATTGTTGTGTAGATATATTGGTATCTGTTACCCATTAACAAAATGCTAAACTATGGCAAAATAGTTAAGCACAATTCAAATATAAGCTATAAACATTTTTCTTGACCGTTTTCTTTTCTTTCCCCCTCTCTCTCTCTCTCTCTCTTAAAAATTCAGTTGAACAAGTTTAAATGATTGGAAATGACCATTGACTGTAAATATGGAAGAACGCCGAAGTCTCTCGTAGGAATAAAGCAAAAGTGAGAATGGCTGGCACCAGAGACGTGGAAAATCTGGATAATCCTTTCGCATTGGTCACTGTTGAAAGCTGTGTAAATCAGAAATTAATCTTCAAGTGTACATATCAACTGGAAAATAAATCTAGCCAAAGATCACATTTTTCTTGTCAAAGAAATTACCATGACAATTAAGGAAGAGACCTCCTTAATGTCTGTAGGGAGTCCTCAGGTCTTCATTGTTTAGAATGAGTTAAAATCTCTGTGTTTGGAGTGGTACACTTTCAAAATGGGTTCCAGTGTGTTGTTAGGCATCTGTAAATGGAAGTAAAATAATCACTTTTGGGTCGTAGTTCAATTATGTTATTGTCCAGCTGTTTTGTAAAGGCACTGAATTTTCTTTTATCAAATACTATGGTTTATGTCTACAAAAACATGTCGTACATCTTTGCACTTGTATAGCATGTTGCACATTTTGCATAGCATCAAGTGATGCGATTACCAGAGAAATTATTCTATGCAGATTAAGAATACTTCTAACTAAATATCATGATTCGAAGGTCTGTTAACGTTGAATTTGCCAGGAAAGAACAATAGCACCATTTTTCATGTTTTTGGAAGTCTTCATTCTCTGCCGTAATGAGATGTATTTCTTTGTGTGAAGTGTTAAAGTTTTCAATATGTGAGGTTTCTTGATTTGATGGAATAATGCTTAAGAAAGTATTTCAGATGTTCGCTTCACAAACTCACTGCATGTAAATGATTGAACCACTCCTTAACTGTTTTATATATATTGAAGGTAAGAAAAACAGGCTGGCTATTGGTATTGGTTCTTATACCTAGTTGTTTCATACTGTACATAATTCAATTTAGACGCATTCTTCGTGCCGCCCATGAAACAGTAATATTCCACGAGACAATGTTTCATCATGTCGGTTTGGGAGGAATTTTTTGAACAGTGGTTTTGGGTCTTCATTTTCACTCTGTAGACTGAATTTTATGTTCTGAATTTATTCAGTATGTTTTCTATCCTACTTTCATTTCACAAGTTAGTAGCAGGGGCGTAACGGCTCTTCCTTTGTTGGTAGCATTCCCTTGTACGTTTGTACGTTTTTATATCTTAGTTGGATTTGAATAAATGTTTTAAAAGTGTATGATCCACATGTGTTCTCGTCTTTCAAGTTGTGTCAGTCAAGTTGTGTCAGTCAAAATGTTAAAGAGTAGATCGACAAGGCTTTAATGGGAGGGGGAGGGGGCAGCCGGTGGGGGGATACAAAGCCATGTATACAACCAATGGTGTTGGGTATCAATAGCTCTTCGGTAGTGCATAAAGTGCATGAGAGAATACTTCTGTTGAGATATGTTCACCTTTGAGTTATGTTTCTGTCCACCATGTTTTTAAGCTTTGAGTTTATTCTACGATTTAGTGGACAAAAGAGATCCTGTATACTAAACACTTAGATGGTCTATAATTAGCAGGTTTGTTGACAGCTGAAAATTTGTCACAACAGGTCTGTTATCTGTCCTAGTTGATATAAAAATCAGGAACAAGCTCAACATACATTATTATACAGTTTGTTACCAGTCTGGCATAGAAAAAGGGGGAGGAGGTAATAGCCGACCACCCTGCCAACTTTCAGAAATAACTAGATGGACCCAAACCCACGATTCTCTAACTGGAGGGGGTGAACACTGCTTTGCTGGATCATTTCAACTAGTGACAAAAGTTGAGTGGCCGGCGATGAACTACGTTCAGTTATCAGTACCTCATATGCACTGTCTTTGGTCATGGAGGAAAATATATGGAAGAAACTTCCCATTGACGAAGACCCCCCCCCCCCTTCCCCTAGTGACAAAATTTGAATGCTTGGACTTTTGGCTTCACGTGACCATAATACTGTTGTAATCCAATAACAATGTAAACAAAGATTCCAAAATGTTTATTCCAGGATAGACCAATATTGACGTCTGTAATCAACAATGCGGACATAGTAATCAACAATGGGGACATGAATTAGTTTAATTTATGTTCGGTAGATTACTAGTAGTATAACATTTGCGACGTACTTTTTTAAGAAAAGTCACCCAAGATGGAACCTGGGCACGAAGCCCAAACTAGCCGATGAGCTCCCGACCCGACCCCTTGCATCGAAACTACGACTATGATCACTGTCAAATAGAAAGGATATAGATAGAAATAGATATTTCACATCAGTGATTTTACGAAAGGCCAAGCAGCGGCCCTAGCTGTGTGTCATTGAAGTAACCTACTTCCTTCCACTTGCTTGCTAACCATCTGTTTTACCTCCATGCTCTTAACACAAGATGTTTTAAATGTAACACGCTTTCTCAGTTCCGGTGTGACTTCATTGTTTATTGAAGAACATTCGTGTATTAGACTGGCCAGTGTGTGAGAAAATTTCTGTCAATGCTTTTCTTGATGAAATCTGGAAAAAATTGATGTGTGTTTATTTATAGCTTGATTGCAACGCGTAAATTCCCTACTGTACAATTATATACTTACCACCATGAGCATTACACTACTGGTGACCGCAAACGGACCTGCATATTTCACATACACACAATGTGTGTGAACGTGTTTACGTTGTTATGTAAAAGCCAAAACTAGTGCACATCTAATATATAAGGCATGTGTACAGTATATAGAACATATTCACAACTGTACGTTACCACTGTACCAGCACCATACTACAGGAAAGGTTGCAGTGAACAAACATAGACTAACTAGGCCACATTTTCTTTACCACCTCGCAAACTACATAATGGCTCTCAAGTTAAACACCATGAGACGTGCAGCACAGGTTTGAATTTTCGTTTGTCCAAATCAGCATTTGTTTGAGGGGACGGTGACCTAAAAGTAGCCTAACTAGCATACCCAACTTCACAACATACCCGTATCGCCACAGTAATCCTAACGACACAACGTAGGCTAGTCACCGTCCTATTCTTAGTAATAGGAAATGGGCCCCAGTCAGCAGTGGTCTACCTTTTGGACCCTAGACTAAAGTCTAAACTTAGATTAAGTTATGCCTAACTCAGGCCTAGACTAAGGTAGTAGCCAAGGTAACTGTTGCCCGTATTGCAACAGTTATATGCTATTCCTAACTAGCCTTGGGCCAATGTAACATGCATTAACATTTACAGTGTAGGGTTAGGACCAGTCATGTCATAGGCTACAGTACTGTTAAATAGGTATTGCCCACTGAATAAAAATTGACATTGCAGAAAAATTGCCGTCAATCAATGCCATTTGGGCATTTTGCTGTGGTTGGTTAGAAATGTAACATACTGTACTTTCAGAAATTAAGAAGCTGTTGACAGTTCTCATTTGTCTTTCCTGTAGACCTAGATGTGAGTCTATTAATATGTTAAAATTCTAGCATTTGCGTTAGTTGCGCTGGCCAAGGCTGTCTTAAGTTAGGGTAGCACACTCCAAATAATTGTCACATGGAATTACACACAAAATCATCAAAGTAATGTGGTCTCTAAGTCCTTGTAGAAGATCTCACTAGCTAAACCCAACCCATCACTGGATAGCTGGCCATGCATGGCACCATCAATTTACATATCATGACCATGAAGATGTTATGCTTTGTAAGCCTAAACATTTTGTCATATGTAAACAAACCTCTTTACTCAGTACTAAACAATTTTCATATGCTGTTCCTCGGAGGCCTACAGTGGTGTAAAATTGCCTCAATGGACCCAATTTTTGTACCACATGTACACATGTTTGGGCAGGTTCTGAAAAATATACATGTAAGTTTCTTATTATAGTTACAGCATAATGTCTGCTTCAGGCTGCTTGTAAATGTGATTAAGCATCCACTTCCTGGATGCTGAGTCATATAGTGAACTGTACTTCTAAGTTCTTTCCTCCCTCAAATATTGTTCACAAATATTTTGACTGGCAACAGCACCTGTAGAATGCATTTTCAGGTGGATGCAGAAGTACTTAAAATAATGGCTTAAAAAAAAGTTATTGGACATATATGACCTCTACGTTTTCCTTGAACATTTATTAAACAAACTTATATGGAGTGTCCATTTGGAGACTGAGACCTGTGGATACAGAGTCATGCTGCCAGTTCTAAGCCGTCCCAAATTGTAACACACTGTACCTCAGCAACATACTGTACAGTACCCCTAATAACAATGAAAGTTAAAACTACAGTGAATGAGCATCCATTTGTGCACAGGCAGTCTGGTTGGTTATGTTACATGGTTTTCTATAGCGGAGATGTGTTTTGGGAGCACCCGAAAATGCAACCATTGAACAGAGTTGAAACATGTTTTACTGTACATAGCTGAAGGGAATGCAACCAGAAACCAGTGAGTAGTGACGACACATGTTTCAGCTGACTTCCTACAGTATAAACATATTTTGCAAATATTACCTGTAAATATGGTCAGCAACAAAGCATGTTATCCCTTTCAGAAATATCCCCTCTTCCTAGCCACCTCCCCCCACCCCTACTTTTAAATGAATGCCACTTGAATCTAGAGAGAGTTTATAACAGTTTGACTGTTATGCAGACATTTGGACAATTTTTCTCAAATCTGCTTTGCATTGTAAACTGTGATACCTATCTAGTTAAAATTCAGAGGCCCTTTATACCACAATGTGTTGAGTATTTCCCCCAAAATTCAACATACAAGTATTAAACTATTAATAGGTTAAAAGGTTAAATTTCATTTTAGGCGCTGATTGGATCCAGTGCTCGTTACAAGTCCTCTGTGCCTGGTGTCTCTTCTCAACTTGGTGGTCAAACAGATGGCATCAATTTCAGTGAGTTTCTTGCCATTTCATGATTAATTAGTATTTGGTTTATTAATAGAAATGGATTCGGAGCTAACACTTAAATACAGGTACTGTACTAGTGATCTTTAAAGGCATTGAAGACTCGCCCCAAACCGCGTGCGGCCATCTGAAAAAGTTAACTTTCCGTTGCTTGCAAATGA
>JAAAKB020073995.1:0-13580 GCA_010014835.2 Apostichopus leukothele | reverse complement strand
GAACCTTGTTTCAATGCCCCCCCCCCCCACCCCGTCCCCAAAATGAAGTCAGCGCTACAAACATCACGTTGGAATAGCGACCAATTTAGCGAAGTGATTCACGGCCTTTGTAATCGGCCAAAATGTTTATTGAAAGACCACCCTCAATATCCTTCCAGTGACGTGGCTCATGCATGGACCTTTACATAGGTACTGGCTACACGTTGTTAAAAACTGAAAATAAACAAAGCGATAACGAAAAGAAGAAGGAATCGTAAATTTATATTCCCTATATTTTCCCACGCATGTGAATGTATGTGAGCATATGCTTAAACCTTCGGTGCCCACCCAGCGTCCCAAACCCTTACTAGAATAGAAATCCATCCAGTTATATCGGGCACATTCCCACCAGTTGATGTGAAGAAGAAAAATTGTTATCATATCAGCACATCTAGACAAACATCATCATACAAAGAGATCAATCATTGTTATAAAAGAACGTAATAGCCAAGTAAGCTGCAAGTTACTCTGTAGCAAATACACTATAGCTTTTGTTTTGTTGTTCATTAGTTGGCAAGCGAACGTACGTATAAGGCGTAATCTACGAAATACTTGTCACGAAAGACCCATATCATTAAGAAATAAGAAAGCGAAATTTTAAAAAAAACAAACGAAAACGGCACAAGAAATTGAACGTGTCCGATAGAAGTACAAATACAACGAAGGGAATTAAAGGATAACGTCGTTTGAGAAGTTTATCAGAATTCGAATAATTCATATATAATTGAAACCATGTGTCACACTGTTCCATTAAATTCACCTGAAGTCGGAAAAAAATCACAAACCGAAAACAAAATCCACGGGATACTTTTTCCGCTCAATGCCACATTTGCTGTTTGAATGGGTCAGGAACCACGGATACATGACTCCTGTCGTTTGAACGTTACAAAACCCAATGTGCGTCGGGCTTCACGTTATATTGGTCAAAGAAACATTTTGTGACATGTAAAATCAACATGTGGTTTGGAAAACTCAATTAGTTGAATGTAATCGTTAGTATGATTATTATACCGATGACAGTCATGCATGAATACGATGGGATCGTGTTTTGGCGATGTGGTGAGGGTGGGGAACTTGGGGGGGGGGGCAAGATGGGAAAGGTCTCTATAAGGACCATATATGCTATGATGTGGATGTCATTTCTGGGAAAGCCTGGGCGGGGATGACTGACAATCCGTATTTTGGATTAAACCGTCACAACAGTAATCAAAGATCTACTAAAGATTATTGGTGTACATAATCACAATCACGGGGACGTCAGGGGGCGTGGCTATAGGTGGGATGCGACTGACGGTATCCCAAAGGTTTTCTCCCCCTTGGACATTCAGATCGACAGGGATCATACAGTGATATATGTGTCCGAACTAGTAACCAGCTCGTTTCTTTGACTATGGAACTAACTCGATCCGTGAGCTTACTTAGACTAGGCCTAGCTTGCATGTAGACTACTTAATTAATGCGAATTAAAAAACACGTGAGACCCGAGAATCAAAAGTTAGAAAGCTTGTATATCGTCTATGACTTTGAACTACAGACGAAGACACGAAGTCGCATACTGTATATCCTTTACAATTGACTGTATAAAGGTATAGTTTGCACTGAAGTAAAACAACTTTGGTAGTAACAGTACAAACAAGGATTACGAACCCTTGTATTGTTATACACGCTTCACATGTTAACTGGGACAAGGCTACTTTAGGGAATTCACAATGGAGCACTGAAACAGCCCGTAGCCTCCATTTTGATACTATAGCTTACAAAGCTTTCTACGATCAAGCAGTATAGCAGCTCCCTGGATCAAGGAACGAACAGTTTAGAAACGCTGTGTACGTAACACTACGTATATGTAGCCTATAGAAAACCTATAGCCGGAGTAATATAGTTCAGTTTGTTCTGTAAATCGAGAAGTGAGAAGCTGGTACTAAGCAGGTAGTATTGATCATATTCTACAAGCGCCTTGAACAATGGAGGGAGCCGCCGATTATGAATGCCTACCTCTGTATTCAATCATGGTTCAATCATGGAGCTATAAACAGATTATAGCTCCATGATTCAATATAACTTAGAACTAGGCAAACACACTTGCTCGCATGTTTGCAAAGTGTACGTAACTTGGTTTAACCATGCATGCTATAAACAGATAGCTCCATGGTTTAACAATGTATAACAAATAAATACAGTTGAAGGTTCAGGATGTAAACTCAAGTCCAGCTCAGATTTTTACCTCCTGAGATCTGCAGCGAAAGAATGATTTGGATACATACCACTAATATAATACTTTCAGTTAGTCCCGGTACGTTTCTCTCTTTAAAGACTGTTTCCGTCACGAACTTTGTTTTGAAAGCTGTGTGAGTATACCATACAGCTTCGCGTGTTATCTTTTGCCCTCGTAGTAGGCTACAATTTATTGATATAGTTCATTCGTTGTAAATGACAATCTTGGCTATGACGTTAAATATATGATGTGATTTGATTGGTCTGTTACGGAATTTCACAAATTCATCTCTCACACTTGATAAATATTTACCAATCTACTTCATGATAGACCTAGGGTAATAAAGAACCTTCATAAATTTAACCACGCATGAGCATACATTTGCGTCTATCATAGGGATAACAAATTGTAAACTTAAACAAATATTTAGGGACCTTCCCCAGAGCAAGTAAAAGCAACCGCATCTGTCCAACCCCCCATCTTGATGTCATGTTCCGTTTCTCAGATAAAATACAATTCACTTTATTGGGGAAAGGACCGCATTGCGCAATGATTTGTGATGTTATAGGGTGGGGGGATACTGATTGTTACCGACTCGGTGGTCCAATCGCTGGCGCACTTTGTCGCTTTGTGGGCACAGTCTGACGAAAAAATATGAAGCAAATGCGTTAGGCTATTTTGTCATCAAAGTGCATCTTATCTAAGGATGTGATCTTTAAATGTTCCACGGGATGGGGGAGTGGGAACTTAGTGTTAAGGGGAATACTGACAATTCGTATAATTCTAAGCAAGAGTTTCCTAAGAAATTTGGGGGAGTAGCTCATCACGTAGATCGATATTATGTAAGGAAACATATCACGATTTGGTTTGTTTCTCCTGGTATAATTAAAGGCATTGAAGACTCGCCCCAAACCGCGTGCCGCGCTCTAAAAAGTTAACTTTCCGTTGCTTGCAAGTGACGTTTTCTTCTTGTCGCTACAACATGCAGACAGTAATGAAACGTGATACCTTGTTATCTTTTATCTAGACCTGAGATGTCCATTGCTGCTATGTACACTGTGTTGTGGTTATTGACTGTAGCTGCATGTATTGACTGTGCACTAGTGTCTAATTACCGATGGTAGCATGGTGTGTGTGTATTTTCTGGGATCGATGGTGGTGTCTAACACTTCTGTTACACCTCATTCAAAACTAGGTCAGATTTCCGGCATGAAACGTTTCTTTGTGCGCGAGTCTTCAATGCCTTTAAAAGCTTTTCAGCCTAAACATTTATCAAGAGTGGTGTGTGACATAGATGAGGTTTCTCTTTTCTTTTACCATGTGAGGCAGCACCAGTTTTTACTATCTTGACACAACTTCCATAGGCCTTGAAATCTTGAAAACAATGCTTTTCTTGTGCATGATGGGGACTATGCAGGATAAGCATTGAAATTCTCCTAGAGATTTCTTTTTGACAGTTACAGATCGAAAAATTTTAAAAACGCAGATATTAAATCGTTGAATGAAGTACATATTTAAAATCAGTTCCGGACGGTCATTCCGCTGATTTGATCTGATCTGCTAATCTGAATCTAGTGAATGAAACTTTTGGCTTTAATCCTATACAAAACAAATAAACATCAATCGGTATGGTGACTGTGGATCAATTAATTAGAATAAACCAGAAGCAAAGAGAAGTAAAGGCTAATTTAAACCTAGGACGCAACTCAAACGCACGACCATATGCACAACACTGACGCACAATGCAAAACACGGCGTCACACGCAATGAAACAATTGGAAACTCATTGACAAGCATTTCATCATAGCAGATACATGTTGTCTTGAGTATGTCTCACCCCAAAGCACCTCATTTTTGTTTGTAACTAAAATGGTATAAACATATTCCACTTCATACCAGATTCGCTACTCTTTCAAAGTGTAACATCCTTTGTGAATGCGTTGAAGAATTTCTTTTCGGCCAATAAAGATGTAGTTTGTAAGCTTTTAAGGAAGCTTACCAATTCCAACAATGGCTCTCGTGTACAAACACTGCTACACATTTTTGGATTTGTATAGCAACTTGTCCATTTTGCATAGCATTTAGTGATGTGATACTACAAACATTACAATCTGATATTACCATGTATATTTTACACTATCATTTGTCATATATGCAGTGCTGCTCTAGATCATGATAACATGAAAAGCATCATTTATCCTGTCATCTGTCTTTACACAGGAACGATGATAATCCAGATTATAATAGTGGTGATGGGTTATAACAGTCCCTGTGATCATGCTGAACATGCACCAATCGGTCATCTCTCTTGCCATCGGTGGTGACCCCCTCTGAGACCCTCCATTCATAGTTGTGCTATTGATGAGCCGTCTAGCCATTGGGGATAGTCCCCCCCACCATTCATACTATTGTGCAATCTCTCTTGCCATTGACCCTATCCAAGCTGTTGTGCTCAGTCAGTCATGGTTCCATTTCTGATGATATGCTCTGTTGGTTGTCTGGAAATCACCATGGCACATCTTTTCGGGGACATCTGCGTAGCAAGATCATGGAATACTTGTCCCCAGTTTTATACAAAAGTATTATCTCTAAAAGCAAGGTATGATTACAATATTTTTTTTTTTCCTTCTTTAATTGCAGCTGCTACTCAAGTTTTTCTTCTTTTGATTTTCCAGGTCATATTTTCAGCAAAGGGACCAGAAGTGTGAATAATATGACTTGACTATGGGGAAATGTGCCAGGATTAACAGACTATAAGGAAGACTGTTCCATATGATCATTGTCTTGGCACAGCAGAATATTTTTGAAACATATCATTCAGTGAAGTAATGAAAGTCAAGCATTTGCATGACAGTTATTGCAGTGTTGAATGATATGTTATAAAATATAATGGTTATTGTAGGTTTGTCATGTTCAAGGTCTGAAAACTCCAAGTAAAGATGGAGTTTTCATCGCCTTGAACTTGACAAATTAAAAACTTAGTGTTCAATAAGACTATTCCAGTTGTCAGCTATTATGTATAGACTGATATATCATTGTCTACCTCAGTTTCTACATTGAAACATACTATTCTTCGTCTTCCAGCTTAAGTGCAGTAGTACAGAACAAAATTGAACAATTAAAAGTTACCTCATAATTTAAGTGTAAACCCGTTGTATTTCATACTTATTCCAAATTGCCAGGGACAATGAAAGCACATGTATCTTGAGATATTTTTGGGATTGTATTTTGGATTACTTTATTTTCTCTCGAATTAATGAAGTATTTTACCTTTTAACTTAACAGACATAGAAAGAGCATGCTTTAAATAGCCTGTCTTTTTTTAATAACATGTATTTTGAAATTTTTGGGATTGTATTTTGGATTACTTTATTTTCTCTTGATATTATGTATGAAGTAGTTAACCTTTAACGTAACAGACAAACAACGGAAGAGCATGCTTTAAAATCTCAATACGTGTTTGCTGGTGAATTTCGGAAAACAAACTTCCGAAGCAGATTCAATGTTTCTTATTCTTAATGCACTCTGACCAGGTGGTTTTAAATGAGAATAGCTGTCGCAATCGAAAGAAAGAAATTTATTTTCTGTTGCCCTTATGGCGCGAATGATTTACCATAAAGTCACTGCGATCGCCTATATCAACATGTTCATAACACAAATGTAACCTATATATGCTCGTACCATCCACTTTTTTTTCCAATTCCAAGGAGGAAACGGAATGACACAATTTTGCAAGCTACATCGGTAAGACCAAAAGAAAGATATCATTCAAGAGAAGAAACCTAACACAGGCTAGCAATGAAAGTGAGAGTAGGCCTGACGGTCGTAAACAAAACAGAGAGATTTGATTGGCGCATGATCTGTTGGGCGGGGCTTGCAAATTTTGACTATAGTTTGTAGAATCTACGGACTCGTTCATAAATCTGGGGAATTTTATTCAGCTCAAAATGTTTAATGACAGATAACTCAATAAAAATAATGAATATTAATATAAAAATTGCATAGAATGGTGTCATTTTCACTGAGTTTTTAGGGCAGTAAGTGGAAAGGTCAAAGTTTTAATTTTAACCACACATTGAGACTTTAAATAGCCTATATTTTTTAAATAACATGTTGAGATATTTTTGGGATTGTATTTTGGAATACTTCATTTTCCCTCAATATGTATGAATTAGTTAACCTTTAACTTAAAAGATAAACAACCTAAGAGCATGCTTTAAACAGCCAGTTTACCAGGTGCGAATCTAAATGGATTCCCCCCCCCCCTCCCAACCCCTCCTTTTCAACCACACAAAGAACTTAGTTATTAGTACAACCTTGCATGTAAATTTAATTACCTAAGAATGCACAATATTTGAGCTGCCGAAGGATCCCAATCCCCCGCTTGGGAGTCTGTTTGAACAACCCCATGGTCACACGGTCACACCCCCTCCTCCCCTTAATTAATATCCTGAATCAGCCACTGCAAATATTGTATGATACTGCTTTAACTCCACTTTAAAGTCTGAATCAACAATCATTTGTGTCAGCTTTGAAGACCATAGTATGAAATGACGTGGTACATTAACTATCTATGATAACAAATATCTCTTTTTCTTTGGTTGCAATAGACGGTGTCATGTTTTGGGGGCTAATTATGATCTTCAAATTGCAGATACATCTCTGAATGTATGCAACTACGACGTATGATTATAGTCTGTTCATTAAATTTTCGATGGCTGTAAAAATGTATGTATGTATCGTTTTACCAAAATATTCAGTTGGTTAGAAATCTACTTTGGTGAGAAATCTTTATAATAATATAATAAATAATATAATACTATATCAAATACTAATGAAAAAGAAACATAAGCAAGATTGTATTCTCTTTTTATCTGTTTATTCCTCAAGTTAATTGCATCCCATTGTACCTTACAACTTTCTCATTTTTTACAAGTTCTTTAGTACCTAACCCAATCCTGGCATTTAAATCAACAAACTTTCATCACTGAGAATGTCATTAAGTATGTTTGAAACAATGAAGTGAATTTTGCACAATAAGGAGTTAAAGCGGGGGAAAAAAATATATATCAGAACTATGGTATTTTGTTTGTATTAAAACAAAACCCCCAATATTGAAATAAAATACACAATATTATTGTTGCATTTATCAGACATGATTGGGTTACAGATGCGTGGTTTGCAAATATTGTTGCAACCAACGAGACATTTAAATGAGAACATGGTATGATGTTTGTGAATGGGAAACTAAAGATGACAGTGTTTCAAAAGTGTTTGATCTTCAGTATCGTTTCTGAATATGAGGCAAACTAACTGCTGGAACTTCTTTCAAGTGCTTTAAGCACCTGTGAAATGTACTGACACCTTAAATGATAAATGAGAGTATATGCCGTTTGAAAGTTTGTAACTCGACTTGTCAAATATGACAAGATAGGTTCTTAGAAAAAAATTCCAAAATTTAACATCCCAACTCTAGTTGCAACTCAGAACAACCAGGGCAAATTCTGAAATGGCAAGCAGAAGAGTTTAATGTGTCAAGATGTTTGGTTATGCTTTCATATACAGCAGTGAAGTGTAATCTCAGGGCAAAAGAAGATGATATATTTTATACACATACAGGGCCTTTGCTGAGAGAGAATTGTAAATTTCTAAGAAATGATAAAATCTGGTGAAGTGACTCGATTGTCTGCAAACCCCAAAGGTCTTGTGGCAGTTGATTCTGTTCCAGTATTGTAAAAGACAGAGATTAAGGAAGGACCAATTGCTACTGAAGTAGCAGTGCCAAAGCAGATTGTTAAAAATCTACAGTTCTCAATGACCTTCATGTAATACTCTCTGTAACAACTATTTGTTAAGACTTTTATTACCTGTCCAGCACATGAATGTTCACAAACATTAATGATTAGCAAACTTTCTGGCTAATAAGATTGCTATATTTCTATTATTAAGAGCTTGAGACTTGCAGCACTGTTGACTGCTAGTCCAGCTTGCAAACCACAAGAAATATCTGCAAGAAAGACTTACTATTATTACATTCATCACTTTTAATATGCACTTTAATATGCGCTCAAGTTGCGACTGCCAACTGCAAAGTAGGACAAATTTAATATGGTTTTAATCTCTCGAATAACACCGAGAGGCATCTAGAGATTAATTTTGTGACAACAGTCACCCTTTTATCAAAGGTTGTGAAAATTGTTTCACTCCTTGTAAATTGATACCGCAAGTTAAACTCAAAACTTAGGCAACATTCAGATATATAATCTCAACATGAGCCCGAGACTGTCCAGACATAAGACTGGGTGAACTGTACTGCAGTAGTCTTCCCTAACAATTTAAGTAACTCTGTTTTCAGTTTTGTGCAAAACAGATTCCCGACATGGATAAATAACTGACAGCCTACACATTGAAACAGGCTCCATGAGACCACATGCCTTACAGGCCCTCTTGCACTCTTGATGTTTCTTTCCCAAAAATGAATGGCATTGTATAATCGTTTAACTCTAGCCCCTTTTCTTTGAAGAAATAATTTGAAAATATTGTATTAAATAAGAAGGGTCAACAATACAATTGAACTCCTACAAGAAATGTTTAACTTTTCTAACTTAGATGCTCCACATAAAAAAAATACTCCTCGTTTGTCACTGTATTTGTTCAATGCACAATATTACAATAGATAACAACATATTGATGATTGCTAAATATTTTCATTTAAGCTTTGTAAGGAGCCAAAATACCCTTTTGAAATAAGAAAATGTAATGCTCTATGCGGCTTGAATAAAGTAAGTTACATCAAGATGTCAATTGGTCTGTCGCTACTAATTGAACATTTAGAGACACACTTTACGGTTGGAAGATGCCTCTCCCAAAAAATGTCTATTGGTAAAAGTACATCGTGTTCCTTAATTTTGCAAATTATGGAAAACTTGCAGCGATCATCGACACCTATAGTCAGACAATTTCCATTTCCTGAAGGAATCAAGAATTCAATTTTCCTTCCAGAAATGGTCATATCACGGTAGAATCCACTAAAAATATTGTCCTTTTCTCAGCATCCTCTGGTTGAAGCTAGTTGAAAATGAATATTCAATGGATGAAGTCCTGTTAGTCATGGTTATGCATAGGATAGGAGCAAACCAACGCTCCACCAATTTGCAACCTACATCAATTACGGTCCAGTGGTAAGTATCTGTTATCAAGAGACAGTCCTGGCCCCCTAGCGGTGCTACCATCTGATTTGGGTCCACCTCTTGTAACAGTCTCGAATGTTCTATCTTCTTTCTTGTCGCTGTGGAGAAAAGAAGATCAGAGTTTCTTGCAAAAAATCTGAAATAACTTCCGAGTATTCTTTGTAAAATACTTTGAGCTATTTCCTCTAGCTCCTTTAAGTTTATTTTGCGAGAAAATTAGCTAGTAAATACACATAATACCACTTATGGACAAAATGTAGGGCTAGGACAAGATCATAGATGTATCTGGATACTGGTTTCAAACTTACAATTGTCTACTTTCTAAACAACCAGAGAGCCAAGAGGCTTTGTGCTTCTTTGCCAACAGCAGATGCATTAACTTAAAGAAGTCAGTCAGAACCCAAAGATCAGAGAGTTCCTGCTTTCTCGTTCATTAAAGACATATTTGTAAAATACTCCTAGCACGTCACTGACATGGATTGTGCAATATTGAATTTTTATGCCGAAATGTTTCAATATCGAAACAACAGAAAATGTCTTCCTGTATTGAATACAGATATAAAGATACTCTATCAAACCATGGAACTTTAAACTAATGAAATATTCCTGTTTAATACCAAACCCTTTCACAATTGTTCTTAATGAATGAAAGCTACGAAAACTAACGAGTATATCCCAACGAATTAGGTCATGTTTGAGACCTCTTGAGATAAGCAGTTGACCCTTGTTCAAGCAGAGAGTGACAAGGGCTGGTATGTTAAAGCCTGGAAATTCTTGCTCGCATATTCTCTCATTAAAATAATAGTTCCGTTTGCATTTGGCAGTGAATCAAATAGTTATACGGGAAAACTTTTCTGGGAAAAATGTGGTGGAATGGAAAACAGAATATTTCGTCTCACGTGTATTTGAGTATATCTGCACTAGCAGCTAAGCTTGGAAATTCTTGCTCGCAGTTTATTTCTGGGGCTTTCTTCTTGCCACGTAGCATCCTTGCCCTTTGACTGGAACTCTGTGTAGGCACAGAAGAGGAGGAAGAGGAGGCACTTCGACGGCTTGGAGGAACATAAACTCCGCCTTTGATATTTACAGGCTCGTCCTTGGATTCAGCTACAGTGGTTTCAGGTTGAGCTCCTACAGTGAGAACAAGATGGAACAAAAGTTTGAAAGCTGAATCTCATATGACAAATAACATTTAATTTTGGACTCAAATCTTGATTCTTTGCAGATAAAACTGATGTACATGTAAGTAAATCGAAGCAAGAGAGTAAAGGAAGCACGATCACACACTGTTTAATCTACTTTACAGTACTATACAGTACATTAGGTTCATATGTAGTCTGAAATTTGTATTCCTTCAGCAGAAGCCAAAATGTCAGGATTTTGTACAACATTTTTTGGTAACTGTGGTAATCTGCCTGTGAAGAAATCTAGTTAGGATCAAAATACCAGGCCTTTTACCTGTGATAAAATCACAATATTATGCCCAGGTTTAGCAATGAACAACCAACCTGTAACTATCTTAAACATTTTGCCAACATAGATACGAAAAAACGACCAGCTACATCACTTATATTAACTTCTGTTAACAACCCGAATTTACGCCCTGTGGAGATCAGGTTACTTAAACCTTTATGATTGGTTTGATGTTGCAATAAAATTACTGATGATGGATAAGGTATACAGTCACAGTAGTTAACTTGAATCAAGGCTCGAACAACTATAAGAAACTGTAACAGTGAAAATTTCCACTACTTGGTCAGGTATTAATCCTTTCATATAAAATATTTTGGTACTCAAGTTGATTACTTTCAACACAAACCTTAGTCAGAGGCTAACAATAAGCTTCGTTTGTTAGGTAGGCAGCAACCGAACTTGATGATCAGTGTATGTCTTATTGGACTCACAATTAACATCAGCAAAGGAACTTAAAAGGTTACATTCATCAATTCAAAATGATGCTTGTCGAAGTTAGTGTGGTTTGCAGTTCAAAGTGGGCTGGATATCAGATGGGTTGGACCTAGCGGCATAATCATCTTAACAACGTTCTTTTCATATATTTTTTAGCTTACCTGTTCCGTCAGGATCTGTGGCAGTCTTCCATGGCCCTGAGGCCGCTTGTGTCTTGGACTTGATTAGTTCTCCAAACTCGTCAAACTCCTCCTCTTCACCATCTTCACTTTCAGCCTTCATAGCTTCCTCACTGAGAAGAGGAGGACACGATGTCGACAAAGACTTAAATTTCAATCATTTACCGGGCAAGGAAATTGAAGTTAGCCTTAAAATGTTTTATTTACAAAGATAGATCATTTCTCTGATTGTGCAACAACCCATAGTTTCATGCATGTAATATACCAAGTGTCTTTTTTACTTACCTAACTTGTAATGATTGGATTTTGAGGTCACTGTAATCAACTTCCTTGTTGTCCTCCTCCTTCCACTCTTCAGTTGGCTACAGAAAAGAAGAATTCCCCAAACAAATGATAACATAAACAATTAAAAGAATCAGAATCATTCATTGTCTATTAACATTCTGTTGGTAATACAAACTACAATGGGGAGAGCCTTGTGGAGGAATAAGGGGTTGTGATTCAGAAGGTTTTGGCAAATTGGTGGACAAACAGAAATTAAATATTCATTACAGTCTTTATAATATTCTGGTACAGGTTTCACTTCACATTGTTCAATAGCCCCTTTGCTTCTCACATGGTCCAATCTGTGGTCAGATATAAATTCCATCCTTTCAAACTTTCCATTTACATACAGGCATATCCTGATTCATTAGTCCTTTGGTTGGATAGCTTGTTAGACAAAAGTCTTGTAATGCATCACATCATCACAATTTGATTACAACAAAGAAACCATTGTCTAGAATATGATTCAAGCACCAAATAGTGGATCATGAGACATGGAATTATTACATTGTCAGTAACAGAAAAGGTCCTAGTAGTCCGGTACATTTAGAGGTTATGTTGGTTAAAATGTATATTCCTGTACCACTCAATCAATTGAGAAAGGAATTGAAATTCCTAAATCCAATAGCTGATGTTTTTATTTTACCTTCTCAGTAGCCTAGTCAATTATTTAGACATTAGAGCAAGGCTAGGCTCTCACTTTCTAACATTTTCACTTGCCTAGAATTTGACAGACATAGTCAAGATATAGATATATTGGTCATAGCTGGCATGTTGTGAAAATAATCACTGTAATTTTGTTATGGGGCTCATCGTTTGAACGTACCTAGCAGATATATTGGCAGTAAATGCCTAACATTTGCCCTAACGTAACATTCAACCTGCACATGATACTTAAGGCTAGCTTATTGTTAGGCAAGGATGTACCGTTAGGCCTAAGTTAGGCTAGGCCACACATAGCCTGGTCTCTACAAATACAATTGGACCGTGTTGTAAGAATAATTCCTTCGTACATTTTCAGTAATGACACCTGAAGTAGGTGTAACTTCCCCTCCTTTTTCATCGTTCTTCTTGTCCTTATCTAGTTTCTTCTGGGTCTTCCGGGGTTCTTCACCAGATGTCAAATTCTTTGCTATTTCGTCCGTGGTGGTGAACTTAGCTTTGTTCTTTTTGCCTTTTTTACCTTTGTCCTTCTTGGCAAAGAAATCGTCGAGGGATTTTTCACTCATTTTGGTGTTTTTATTTTCTCAACAAGTTCTTAAATTTCGAGTTTCTTCCCAGAGGAATGAAAAACTAATGAAAATATGGGAGGAAATTGTTAACTCAGTGATCCTTTCTCCAGTATCCATACCGCGGCGCGACATGTACAGATGTAGCAATCGTAAATTTCGCTATAGTCCCAACATGTATTGACGCATAGCGCTGTTTGCAGCTATCATTACATAGTACACACGCACATGACACAGCATGGCAGAATGTCAAAGGTTACAAGCGCAAAATTTAAACTATTCGGTACGACCGGATGCTTATCAAACATCATTGCCTTTCGTAAACCTTCAGTCAAAACATTGATTGTTAGCGTACATTTCGAGATAAATATTTCAAGTCTTAATTTTCAAGTATGTTTTTTTAAAAACAAATGTGTTGTTAACTGGTTACACACATACACGGACACGAATGAATAGTTTCAACTTCTATCTCAGTCATCGTCGAATTCAGTGACGT
>JAAAKB020073884.1:0-13583 GCA_010014835.2 Apostichopus leukothele | reverse complement strand
TTACAGAGTTGTTGACAATTGACAATTCATAATCATGGACGTTAAATATGAATGTAAGAGACTGACTTCGGTCATATTGCGGCTTTGATATTAAAGCCAATGAGGCTTCTTCGCGAGTTCCTGCTTGCAGGAGGATCTCAATATCAAGAGAAATGATATTCCAGATCCTGTGTCAAACCGCTTTTTGTGTGTGGTTGCCAAATTATAACCAAATTTAACAAACCTCACAAAACACAAGTGTTAATCGGAATAATAATATTGCATTTTGTTTACTCAAATTTTGTGGTTGACAAAAAAAGCAGACTCTAATTAGTGAGTTATTAATAGTTATTGTTTACTTGTTAACCAGGCTGGGCTCTGTTGTCTTTAGAATTGTAGTAAGCTGAAATGTCCAATAAAATTGGGGAATTGAAGTTTGCAATGGATTCTCATTTGATAACATGAAAATAGGCACATTAATCTCACTGGACTGGGTTAGAACTTTTGGCTTCCATCTGTATGCCTCAGAAGTGTGCAGTGAGATGGAAGTACCCAATCAAAATGGGGTTATAGTTCACAGAAAGATCGACATTTAATAAATGAAATGAAAATAAGCCTGGAGCACACCTCTACTTCTTATTGAGCTGGGTGAGAACAGCTGGGGTTCATCTGTATACCACAGAGGTACAGAACCGTGGACCAGGGGACACTCCAGCTTCCAGGAATGAACTCCTCTAAGAGGATATTAAAGAACATCAAATTCATATCAGTGGATGAATAACAGCAATTCTATGAAATAACAGTTTAGGAACGACCTCTTTATAGTTTGAAATGTCAATTCTTTCGTATTAGATTCTGTGGCCAAAAATAGTCAACATATGTAGTGAGCTTTTTTATCAGAGCATTCCTTAACATTGACCCTTTAGACACAGCAAATTTTCTTACAAGCCTCGCCAGAATTGAAAGACATGTTTAAAGCTGATGAATGCATTTTCATCATTAAATTCATTCAAGTTATAACTTCACATGTCACTGAAGTAAATTCACTTTTGACACAGAAGCTAAAGAAAGTGAACATTTAACGGTTAAGTATACAATTCAAAATGTATAAAAAGAGCAGAAAATATGTATACAATTATCAGGGGCCTCAGACCATTAGAACTTTGTCGGGCTAAGATATAACCTTTTAATGCAAATCTCTGAAGTAATTTTCATCCAATTTTACTCTCACAAATGGTATTTAGTCGTGTCAATTACTGGTGAAAAAAAGCCAACTTAAACTAACCACTTCAATAACTTCCTCCCCGATTCTTGTACGCAAAGTAGACATTTGGCTGTAGATATTTAAAAGTATTTTTAATTTGTTGTATGCCTAGAGGTAGCGTTAAGATTTGTTTTGATAAGTAACCTCACCTCACCTCATAAGTGAACAGACCGTTTCAAGTCTGGAAATATATATGTTGTGACATTAATGCAATATAGCACTAACAATATACCATGTGTTTAATCGTACAGTCCTAACAATATGTGTTTAATCGTACAATTTGTGACACTGTGTTATTGATGACATTTTTTGCTCATCTCCTCAATATCTGGTATATGTTAGAATCTCTATAGTATTAAATAGACCTTTGCAAAACTGTGTTTGGCCCATTAAGCAGTTTATAAGGCTATAATAATTACGGTTCATCTTCTAGGACTTAAAGGATGGTACAAATAACTTAATGTGTTATTCATGTATGTATTTATGCTGCTGTTGCTTTTTTCGCAGTGTTTTATTCCACAGGTGTGACCTACAAGTTGTGCTGAGAACTATCAAACGCCCTGTTATTTAAAAGCAATACCCTCTTACAGCAATATTCCGTTCTTATCTGTTTTAAAAAACATTTACCTGTCATCGACTGTTCATTGCCATAGTCTAATAATATAAAATCAGAGAGATTTCAGTTTGTAGCTAAATCATGCCTTTTGTTGGGATCTATTGGCAAACAATGCTCAGACAATATTTAGATACGTTAGTTGCCTAGCAACAGATTTTAGTGTCTACAATACTGGGGACAGTGTATGGTGATCAGTATACAGTAGATATATCTTGTTTATAATTCGATTACTCTCTACCATGTAACATTAACCTTAATCCAATCAGAATGCTGAATTTCCAACATCACGGTATCAGAGTTTGTAAAGTAAAAATGTGATATCTGAATATTCATATCACTTTCATCGTCAATACCCACTTTGGACAATTATATCTATACTATAGTGTCATCTCCCGCTTCAGAGCACTCGTATTGTCAGTACGAGCAGTATGAATATCATGTTTCTATCCGATCAATTTTAGGAACTGTTTGTACTGCCAGTACCAGTGCTTTAGTATGATATTAGAGTACAGTTTAGAGAGGTATTAGCATTGTACAAACTGGCTGTTTTCCATGTTTCGTAAGTGATTTTATCATTTATAATCAAGCGGTATTCATACTGGGATCCAAAGTTGATAGGTCACATTCTATTTCAAATTAAAGAAAACAGTTTTCTCTCAACTGAGTACCAGCTGTTTGTTTTAATTAGTATTTTCTGTAAATTTTGACAAATGTACTACTGAAGATCATACATTTTAATCGTCTCTTTTCTTGACATTGTATTGTAAATTTAAGCAGCTGGTACAAACTACCATATATGATTTATGTTTACCAATACATATCATTTAGTTAAATAGTATAGTTTGCAATTTATAAATTATAGAAAAACAATTAGATAACATTAGTAGCATTTGAAACTTAACATACTGTAGAATTTATACTTTAAATCATGGGCTCTGTCCTACATCAGTTAATCCAGCCACTAGTGTTGCTGAACCTTCGGTATTGAACATGAAACGCTCAATGGGAGTTTTTTAACTTCTTTACTTTTCGAATGAAAATTGTGACAGTGAGTGTCATTGGAAAAATTTTCAATACTTGTTGTAAAGTTATGTGTAATAATATTGATTATGATTTATTAATATAAAAAAAGTGGCAAAGAAGAAGGTTGATCATTGTTTTATTATTAAGTTTAATTAATGGAAAATATCAAATATTCTTCATATATAACCAGAGTCATATATTTATCATTTGTACAAGTTTACTTAATTAACCATGTTAAATCTTTGCTTTATATTCAGCTTTATATTTAAAGAACTAATCATGTATAATTTATTCATGTTTATTTAATAGTTTTATGGAACCAGTCATGAATTGTTTAACATTGTTATATTGTTCCAAGGTTACAAGTGCATAGAAATTCTATAAATTATGCTTTAAATGAAAGAGGAATGTATTTAGATATTAAAATATATCTACTTATTTAATAAATGTGAAAGAGATGTTAACCAGTGTGGTTGTGTTTATGTATAGATGTTCCTTGTTCATGGGTTTAGTATTTTGGGGCTGATACCTCTTGCCATCTCTCCCTTATTCAAATCCTTTTTAATTATCTCTGCTTTTCATCACATTCAAATCCCTTGTCCCAGAATATATAATTTTTTTTAAATTTCCTCACCCTTTTACCTTATCCAAATCCCTTGTCCCAAAATGTTTAAAAAGAATTAATTCCCTCAGTCCTTTACCTAATTCAAATCCCTTTTCCCAAAATGTTTTTAAAAAAATCTGAATTCCCTAAGCCTCCTTTGTTAGAACAAAGAATTGAGTTTTGTTTGGTCTATAACATTCATCAATCTACTTTAAGTCACTATCTAGGGATTGATTACAAGTGAAAGTTTTTAAAAAGTGATGAATTGTATTCTCCAGCGACCAAATTCATTGCAGACTTGATAGTGAATTGTTTTTCAGCAAGATAGTGTTGTATTTTAGTATTCCACATATATAAGCAATAGAACACTTCAGTTTGATTGAAAACTAAATTGTCTTTAGTCTCATTTTCAGAATATACTGATGCAGACCAATAAGGAAAACAAAGATTGTCAGTTCTGTATTTCATATCTTTATTAATGTTGTCAGTTACATAGTCAAGAGACATTGTGATTTGAAATTTACCCCACTCATGAGATGTATAATACAGCAGCAATGAACACCAAAGGAATTCTTCATATATGTGTTAACATTGTCTTGTTCAATGGCAAACGAATATAGAGGTGTAAACCTTTCTTTGCTTGTAAAGCAAAACTGATCGTTAAAATATCCTGATTTATTTCAGATGAGATCCTAACAGCAACATCCAATTTATCATAATTTAAAATTCAGTAGAGAATAAAACACTCACTTTGGGTCTGTTGAAATATATCAAAAAAATGTAATTATACATTACACATGACTTTTTTTTTTCTTTTCTCATTATGTTATGCCAAATTGATTAACCAATGAAAAACATTTTATATATTAAACTCATTTGACAATTATACTCTTTGTAATCCAAAATTAAGATCAGAATTTTAACTGCTGTTTTCTTGATCGGTGAAAGAAAGAAAAACATTCACATGAGACTTGCCTCATAAGATGACAAAAAGAATAAATCATATCTAATACAACCCCTTATTAATCATAAAGCATGCTTGGAAAATGGTTCCCTGATAAGGCTTGAGAAATGACATTATATAGCCTCTAAAATTTAGACAATTAAGGTGAAATAATATGCTAACCATTGAATCTGTTACAAAGAGTTCCTATGCAGGTTTCATGAATTTGCAGGGCATAAAGTTTTAATATAATGAAGAGTTCATAGTTTGCTATACATCAACAATGTTGTGTATTGGGTTTTACATAACTCTTGTAACAATAGGTAACCTGTTAAAATACAAAGGACACCCAAACTGGTTCTGCTTGAAAGGAATGTCTTCAAATTTTGTCACAAAATTTAGACTAGACATTTTCAAGAATGAGCTGTCTGGGAAATGGCATTTACAAAATCTAGACTTCATCCTTTGCCATGGAGGAGGCTTTTAGCATTTGGTCAGCACTTTTAACAAACCTCTCAAGTATTACTCACAAAATGATAATAGTTGACCAAAACATTACCCAAATGGTGTTCAAGTTTTCATGTTAGAAAAAACTGTAAAAACACATTAGAGAGTTTTTTAAAAAATATTTGACGTTTAACTTTCTTATTTGAAGTGAAACTGCACTAGTCAAGTCAATGATCTACAATGTAATATGAAGACAAATAACATGCTTCTCTCCCCTGCCAGCATTCTAAAATTTTCCTTTTATTTATTTGAAAATGCTCTACAAATGTTTCCTGCATGACTTGAAATCCGAGCATCCAGCCCGCCCACCCCTCCCTATTTTTTGGGGGGATGAGAATTTTTACGTTGCCTTACGGGATATTGGCATCAACTACTGTAGCACCAAACCCAAAATTAACGAAACCAATCCAGAAATTTGCTTCAACAGATTCCACACTTGATAACAGACATGATAAATAGAGAAACTAACCACAGCATATTAAGTCCAGTCAGTTCTCAACAAAATTTTGTCCGTACCTGTCATGTTAAATTGACGCACTCGATGTCACCAGTGTATTAAAACGATCAGTTTTGGACGATCACCTGGTTTTCACACAAGTGAGCGTTGCCAGGCAGATTAAAACAAAGCCCAGCTTTTACAGCTTTTGAGTAATTTTTTCAAGCAACTGTTATGTCAACATTATGATAGATCACCTTCAGAGCCTACAGTACACATTAAATATTTCAAAATTCTTCAAATTTTCTCAATTATTTGAAGAGGAATTTTGATCAAGAGATATGATGGAATGGAAAGAGGGACAAAGAAAAATTAATTTTCTGCTTTAGGAAACCATTCACAAACCAAACTTAAACCAGAGATATTAAAAAATTAGAGACAGTTGATGGTAAATGCCACGAACATCAAGGACAAGTAAATGGTGGAAGAAGGGCAAAGAGTGAAAACACAAAAAAAAGCAAGAAAATACGAGAGAGAAATCTCTTGAAATGAACACCAAATCTGTCCAACGACGAGGGTTAAAACGTAGTAGTATGACTAAATGCTTTTTTTATATTAAAACAGTGAACAACATTTAAAACTCACTTTTATGCATAGCAATTTTTAGGTTTATACAAATTTTTGTGGCATAAAACTGAAAATGCTAAGAATCTGTATATGCCAAAAACTGCTACTATTGTTTGAGTGACATTTAAGAAACAATTTGGCTATTTTGAGTATCATTTTGCTATCCGATAAATTAGTGATAAAATTGTTTGATAAACAATTCTCTGTTAAAGTCATTCATTACCGCCCTACTAGTGTAGTAATCCACATCACTGGGTATAATTATTAGGCTTGGATGACTGACATTTCATCAGCCCTACTGTGTGCACTCCATTACTAACACAGAATAGCCTATACCTGTACTGCTGAACTAGATCACTAGCTGACACCCCATGCAGTTATGTGAGGCAGCCAACTATCCATTTAAAACTAACTACGTCTCTAAATATTGTCTCTTTCTCCCCAAGTATGAGCAACTTAAAAAAGTTCAAAACGATGGATGGTACAACTTTGTTTCATAAATTGTGAACAATTGTGGTTCAAAAGTAATATTCAAAACCAACAAGTTTTCCGTTATACCAATGTACCCCTCGTTATTTTCTATCCAGCAGACATTAGTTTTGCAAAGAATCAGACTTGAAGGCAGTTTATTTTACTGCGCTAAGAATGCCATGTTTAGATGTAGAGGGGAAAGTCTAACGGCTTGTAGATTACATGTTCAGGTAAGACTCATTTTTGGATTTGTCTGTTACCAATCGAGAGACCATTTGAGATGAGAAAACTGTGCATTGCTCTTGGATGAAAAACTCATCTTATTCTTAGCCAACCAGAGCTGGAGCCTGTGACCTCCAAGCTGCTCAATTTCATTGATTGTTACACCACATTTTGATCTACTCAACCAAGGCATCGGTTACACACATATTAACTCCCAAGCACCCCCCCTCCACAGGACCCCAGCCCTGCCCCTTCTCCTCAGTTTCCCAAACAAGGTAATTTCACACACTACTACTTGATGTTATTGCCTCAGCCTCCTTACTCATAAATTCCAGACTAGGCTGCAAGTGTGTATAAATTTTCAGTTTCATACTCTTCATGAAATCTAACATAGCCGTACACTTAACCATAGGTACAATAACACCATAATATTGGGACATGCTTACCTCACAAAAAACCTGGTCAAAATATATGTTTTGCAGCATACAACAAACAATAGTGTAACAAAACCAACCATTCGCATAATTTCTTTGCCTTTGACAAAGACCTTGATGGGATCAAAATGCCAGGGGTTGGAACTGGCACAGGGTTCTCATTGTTTGCCAACGGGCAATTAGTTTCTTCGAGATTTCTCTAATTCGGAGAAAATATCGTACAACTGAACTTTGAAGTCCACATGGGCTGATCTTCCATGTGGAGATAATCTCCTCCTATATGGCCAAGAGATGGATGTGTGTTCATTTTATGCGGTTATGCATTGCATACCAGACGTAGCAGTTAGCACACCTTCCAGTACTGCATCTCATTCTCTCTCATAACCATCTGTTTATTGCACCGGTCTTCATCCCAGGCGTTAAATCCACACCCTCCTGATACGTCCACATCTGTCCTGTTCTGTCAAGCTATGTCGCTTTGGTCGTCTTGGGCTTCTTGGAAGACCTTTTGTCTCTCTTTCGCAGTCCATCCATGTTTGCTTTCAAGAGGTTTGCGTATGCCTTTTGGAAAAGAAAAGAAAAAAAGAGGGCAAAATATTTAAATGTTCACATAATATTTTTTCCCCCCCTTTTACGTCATTTCATTTTCATCACAGTTTAGTCACCTAATCTCAATATCCCACCGACCCTCTGTCACCACCCAAATACCCCATGAAGATTTTTTTCCATGAAAATTGCCAAATATCCATGGGGTGTGAATCTGTGAATGTTCCTTGGAATAGTTGTGGTTTCAATATTTGAACCATATAAATGTAATTACGTTACTTGTCTTGAAGCACTTTATACTATCTCAGATGTAAAGTACAACAGCATAAAAATAGATCGCCAACTGTGCGGTTGATGAAAGGGTCAGATGCCACCTAAAGTTGGCTATGTGATCTGTAAGACATCCTTGGCTCAACTGATGGAACAAAATATCCCTGTCAAGGAATGTCCCACTCAACATTTCCTAGAAAAGATAACGAGCCAAGAGGGGGTCTCATTTTGAGAGAGGGAGAGAGAGATAGATAGATTTAAGTTACCCTAAGGCCTCAGGCCAACTCATTGGGGATAATACAGAGGTACCTTTAGACATAAGTTTGAAAATTAAAACCCAAGGGCAGACACATAATCCAACTTGAAATGATTTACAGACTATCTATTGATCAATGGAGAAATCATCAGGCACATGGCTGAGAACAGATAATTTAGGGTTCAACTTTTTCTGTAGCAGTTTGAATGCTCTGAACCTTGTGTCCTATAAGAAAAACATGGTTCCTGCATACACAACTGTTGTACTGTACATCTTAGCAATTGTACAGCAGTTTGCCCATTTTGCATCTAGTACTTTGCTCTGGGATACCAGATAAAGTATTCTCTGGAGAAGATATAATTAAAGTAGAATCCCATGGCCATTCCCTATCAGCATGACAATATCTCAGTGTGTCAATTAGCATATTAAGATCACCAGGCAGAGCACCAGTAGTACTGAACTCAACACACATCACAAGAGGCTCACTCAAAGCGGAACCTACAGTAGTGTCAATTATTACAAGCATGTTCTGTTTGAAATGCATACTGTATCTATTACCATTTTCCTTGTTACAGGTGTTACGGGAGAACTTGGAGAAGTCCCTTTATTTTGATCAGGGAATAATTTATCCAGACTACTTGATTATTGTAACAACTTCATTCCCTAAATCTTTGTAATAGGAATAGGAACAAGGCAGATATGTTCACATTTGTTTATCACATTCACATATGCTTATAGCACCATTTGTTTATTACATTGAGAGCACTGTGGGATGTTTAAAAAAGTGTCATACGATGGTCAGCAAAACTTTTCTCATCTATCCTTATCCACTTATTCAAACCTGTAGTTGTTTCTTTTTAACAAGGAGCTGCATATTGGACTAACCTGGTCTTTGAGTTAATTTTAAATGATTTTTTTGATGAGCACTATTTGTAATAGTATAATAATATTTGTAATAGTATAGTTCATTTACTGTATCTTGACCAATCGACTTTCATTTTCCACAGTGAAGTAAAACTGTTATATTTCCAGTTTGCTTTTCTTGCATGTGATTAATTCATAATGTAAAAAAAAAGAAACAAATAGCCTAAAAGGATAATTAATTTATGTCTCATATAATTTCATGGGGGTGGGGGAAGGGATAAATCTAGGAGAATTTCTCGGTTTGATAAAATGAAATGTTACTTCATGTAATACTCTGTATGTTTGGTAAAACTGTGAACCAAAGCCAAATAGCTGCTGAATAAACACTTTCTATGAAAATAGCTGCTGAATAAACACTTTATATGCAAATAGCTGCTGAATAAACACTTTATATTCAAATAGCTGCTGAGTAAACACTTCCTATGCAAATAGCTGCTGAATATATACACTTTATATGCAATATCTGCTAAATAAACACTTTATATGCAAATATCATCCGATCAATACAGTAGGAATGTTAGATGGAAATGAATGCATCAAAGTAACTTGGTAGAAAAAGTCACCGCATTAAAACATACTGTATACATTTATACACAAGACAAATTTACAGTACTAGTTAGCAACAACACAGCATAATCATGTGCACACATGTATAGTATGGAAAACTCACCATTTGAAATTTGGTTACATCTCTGTTACTTATCTGTGAAAAGATAAAAAATAATAAACAAAACTTGTAGACAGTTTTTATTATTTCAATTTTGCAAGTTCTAAGCATTCTATCACGATATGTAACATATCAATGACAAGTTCCACACATCCAGACTACATTGATCTGAAGAGACTGGAACATCTCACAGAAAAGCTATGAAAATAGAAATTTGACTGGTTCATTTGGTGGCAACTTTTACTCAATTTTGCTGCCTTTGCAACATCAATTTAAAAGTAATAAGCATACATTAGAAATAGTTTGAGGAGAACTATTTAAACAGGTTTTGCACAACACAGTGTACATGTAATATTCAACAACAAAATATTACAAATTAAAAAAAGGACATCAGAATCAAATGGAGGTTCACTATCAGTCATTTTTCATCGCAACTTGGATTCTAAACATATTTCACAGAAATACTGTATTCTATTATGAGGCATACCATACTTAGGGTTTTGACAATAGCACACTCTTGTTGGAAACAGCAGAACAACAAAATTTCATATGAACATCAACAGGATTGAATATCGCAAACATTCACTAAGAATCTCAATTCTTAAAGTTTTTCCTATGAAATGATCCAGTGCTAACTTAGCTGTAAATCCAAATAATGAAAACAAATTGTTTAAAAACTTCATCCGTGTTCATTTGTTCTTGCCCATAAATGATGTGACAGTAGGGTGACAAATTTGCCCACATTCATAAAAAAAGGTCAGCAATTCCAGATAAAGGAGCTCTGAATTGTCATATTTAGTTAAATAACTAATTATGCAACCATATAGTTTTCACTGAAAAGTCCTTCCGTATATAATATTTGCTACAGACTGTCGTAACTTGCAATATAAACAAAATGCTGCTTACAGGGAAGAGTTCAGGATACCAATGCACTGGGCTATTAAAGTATATTGACACTAAAGATGATATCTCACATCCATCAAGGCAACCTATCACAGCCTTATCAAGGATAATACATCAACTAAAAAGGACTTGAAGCAAGTTCAATCTGTTTTGATTTTTGCTCTCATTGTAACATTTAAGGTTTAAACTCACCACTGTGCTCATTTTCTTTTTTCCATTTGTTGCTCTCACCAGACACTTGTGATCTGAGGCTTCTGACATGGAATGGCGATCTGTGTTTTTAGGTTGGGGCTTTGTTTGTCCATAATCTGCAAAAGAAAGAGTTGTTCTCATAAATCCATGGTGTTTATTCAAAGTAGAAGAATGAGAGACAATAGCAACTGCTGTGGGGCAGAAAATATTACAGCAAATAAATTCTTATCACTGTAGATTCATCCAGAGAAGTGTTAACAGTTTTGCCAGTTTCTTGTCTGTGCTCGGTCAGAATTGCTAAAATGACAACCCTCTAAAATAGGTTATGAACCCTTTATGAACTATGTACGCTGTTCTTAGTTAATTGCACTATTTTCAAAACAGATGTTATTAATTGAACAAAAGCTTGTACTGAAACTGTTGCTTTACGGGAATAGTGACATATACACAAGATGCTACTGTTGGTTTTGAATGTGAGTGCCTGCACAAATTTTGTCGTCTGTTACCATTTCATTTCATTTGAAAAAATTGTTCCAATGGAAACTCTACTTTTATCAGCCATTTTGAAATGCCATTTGAAATTAAAGAAGGACAGCAAATATTTTATTCATACTGTAAACAACTGTAGCAATATAATGCAATCTACTGTAAACGTAATACCTACTGTAGTGTACTTACAATATAAGAAAGACTAAAAGTTCAGAGTATGTATACATGAAGCCATTTAGAGTGTCTCTTAGTGTTTGGGAGTTTCTATGTTTTAAGGATGATGGTCAAATGCAATAGTTTAGAACACCTCATTTTGAAACAAGTATTTAGTCCAAGATAAATAAAAGGACCAAATCAAACTAGAGGTAACTGGAAGTTCTATTATTCATTACTAAGTACAAGATGATGCCTTTCATGTGATTTACCTGCTGTGAAATTATTCATCTGTGAGTCATCATGAACTAAGCTTGCACGGGAAACCGGTTTTAGTACCGAAACTTTTTTTGCTGACCGAATTTGGGTACAATTTTTTTTAATAAGAAAACCGAAAAACCAAAGGAAAAAAAACAAAATTTGAATTGCAAATACTGGAAAATACAAAGTACTTTGGTTTCTCCTATTTACTGTTCTTTTGCAATATGAAAGTAAATTGCAACAAGAGAAAGCTTTACTGCTAGACGACATTGTCAGCTATGATCGGCACACGCCATATACCAGTGCTAGATGTGGACAGCTAGGCCTAATATTAGGCTATGCAGCCCTTATATGCATGCATCAGTTAGGTGACCTTGTAGTATTGAACTGACCTTGGCAAACGTTAGTTGTGAGAAGTACTGTACACACTCAAATGCCGAGTCGCAGTTCAAAATAAATTGTTATATCCAACGTGTTTGTCCTCTTTGTGTTGTTCTTAATTATTTAACTTCAATTTAACAGTAGAGGATATGGAGAAAATCTTTTCAAACACATTGAGCACAGTTCATGTTCAAAAAATGATTTTTAAAACTTGAAAGGTACAATCCACAATACCATACGACATGTACAGCCACGCACACAGCCGGCTCAGAACACAGGCCTAGCAGTGAGAAAACATTTGAGCAGGGCTCTGTGAGTTGAACAACATAGATGCAAAAAGTAATATTAGACCAATCAAAGTCCATTATTCACAAGATACACCTGGCATCAGGCTCGAGCAAAGGAATAATAAAGAAGTAAAAATGTTGCATATATACAGTGTATGGCTGGAAATTACAGATGTAGCTGTTGGACAATTATTCTTTGTACGCTAATAGATTTTATTTTCTTTGTAATTTTCCTTTCACTATTTCTTCTTATCGGTTATCAGACAAGGCGTCTCTCAGTTGGTTGTTTGTTTACGTTGATGAACACATATTTCCAACTTTAACGTAAACAGTTTATCTTCTTTGCCGACCCCACTTTTGCCAGCGATATTTTTTAACTTGTACTTGAAAGTGTAGACGGTAAGATCTCTTCACTCCTTGAAGAGAAATTTATTTACTGCCATGACACCACCCGAGAACATGGCTAGAGCCTCGTGCAATTTGGTACCTTTGAAGACTTTGTCAGCCACTACTGAATTTTTTGGACCAATCAATTGGTCATAATGGGTTTACGCTTGGCCCTAATCTCTGAAAATATGACATCTTAATAGCGTGAATGGGGGTAGAGCAATTGATTGTATTTTCTCAGGAGGGGGTATTACAATAACATCTACATTTAGGAAGATTCTCCATCTGGGGCAAAAAGTTTTTGTGTTAACAAACGAATTCTATTTTATCATCATTAGCAGGTTAACCAGTAAGCAACTGACCGAGCAAACCCTTCCTTAGTTAACAGTAATTTTTAGACGATTGTAAGTAAATATTTACTTGTGCTGTCATTATCCGAGTAGTTTTCTAGCTGACAAGATCATCGGGTGATCTGGATGACAATGATTTTTTTTTTCTAAACACGAACTTGAACTTTGTAAAGTACAGTAAACACAAGACAAATGATACATGTACATGATGTTAAAACTTTAAGAAAACATATCACTAACACAATTCTTTTCGACATTTTTACTTCAGGTTAATGTGGGTCATAAAATGAGAGTCATGAAAGACAGTAACATTTCTTGAAGTTTATTCTCCTTCTTTTTACCCTTTACTGCGAACAAACTAGATTTGGACCGCTGTTGGTAAAGCTTCAAA
>JAAAKB020073773.1:0-13586 GCA_010014835.2 Apostichopus leukothele | reverse complement strand
GCTCCCAGATACAAAACACGGACGCCCTGAACTTCTGGCTTGGGACAGTTGCCGGTTTCTCTACCGGTATTGCTGTGTACGGTATTCAGGTCTTCAGCAAATCGTCCAATCACTACCTTAAGCAGTATTATGTGAGAATAAAGCTAACGGTTGTGCTATTGGTGCTGATTTTGACCAGCACAGTGGCATTTGTACTAGATGTGATGAGTTTCACTGGGTCCATTCCTTGCCAACCCAGCGGTCCCTTCAGCTCGCGTGAGAGGGCCCAAAGTAAGTCAAACTGGTACAATGTGACCACGTGAAAGGGAAATAGTTTGAAAGGGGGAAAAGAACAATTAGATCTCACGGATTTTGATTAAACGGGCCTATTATGTAGATGTGTTAACATTATGAACAGAAACTATTAAAAAATTTAATGTAAACTAATAGGCCTACAATAAAGTATGTAATTTACTACTTTACATAATCCAAATGTTAACTTCTTGAAATAGTTTCGAAATTGGCAGTCCAGAACTATGCGTGTCATTGTTATACGCCATTCCGCATAGACGTACATCACATTATAGTAAGGTATTGCATAAGTTGCATATAAGTTATGCACATTTCAATATAAAAAATGTGTCGAATTTCTGTTGGCTTAAGTAAGTTAAAACTTCTCATCAGCTTTAACCTCAAAAGAATTGACATAAACTCAACCATCAACTTTAGCTTTTTTAAACACTTGTGATGTCTCTCAAATGGATTTTTCTTTGAGCTATTTGGGTAAGTTGATTGTGACATTCATCTCTACCACATAGACGATTAATTGTGTTTTTTTTTTCTATAAACATTGATGAGAAAATATACGTTATAATCCAATAATTTACTTATAGACTGGACAGACACACGGAATGAATTAGGAAAGTTAAGTGTAAACCTGTATAGTAAAAAAATTGTACTACAATCAATATGTAGACTGCTTATCCTTTTGACAGGTTTGTTATGGTTAGTTTGCAGTTGGAAGGGAAGTACTTCACTTCCTTTGAGATTAGGTTCCCGTTTCCATGGTAGTTAACATGCAAATATCGTGATAACACAAACGGTCACAATCTAGAATCTCATCAGTAGGCAGTAGGATCCTCATGTAATTTACACGCTACAGTTGCACGTGCGCCACTATCTGCCACAATTACAAGTTGAGACTTTTAATACTTGTCTTATTACTGTTTTATCAAACACTTTATTCCCTTTATTTCTCATACAGCTATGTACAACCACGTGACCATACACCTGATGGCTCTTACCATATGCGGAATATTCTGCTTTTGGATTTGGCTAAGCAAATTCAGTGACAACAAAGATGATGTTGAACTTGTTCCAGTGGTACCTAGTCCCGACGTGGGAAACACGCCAGTTGAAAACCATAGCAGTGCTGATCAGACAGCCACTGAGATAGTTGACACACAGGGTACTTTGACAGTTGACAAACAGACGGATGACACTCAAAGTGACAAGCAGGACACTCAGACATATGACAAGCAGGACACTCAGACAGACGACAAACAGGACACTCAGACAGAGGACAGTCAGACAGATGACAAGCAGGACAGTCAGACAGATGACAAGCAGGACAGTCAACAAGCAGGACACTCAGACAGATGACAGACAGGACGGCCAGACAGATGACAAGCAGGACAGTCAAGACAGTTGACAAGCAGGACACTCAGACAGATTACAAGCAGGACACTCATGCAGATGACAAACAGGACACTCAGACAGATGACAAGCAGGACAGTCAAGGCAGTTGACAAGCAGGACACTCAGACAGATTACAAGCAGGACACTCAGGCAGATGACAAACAGGACACTCAGACAGATGACAAGCAGGACAGTCAAGACAGTTGACAAGCAGGACAGTCCAGAAAGTTGACAAGCAGGACGCTCAGACATATGAAAAGCAGGAGACTCAGACAGTTGACAAGCAGGACACTCAGACAGTTGACAAGCAGGACAGTCAAGGTAGTTGACAAAGAGGACGATCAGATAATTGAGAAGTGGGGCACTCCAAAAGTTGAGAAGTGAAACCCTATAAAGTTCAAAGGCAAAGATAGATGTAGACAGTGAGGACACACAAAAAAAGGAGAAAACAGAGAATTACTCTTAGCACTATGTCTTTGATAAAACAGTACAGACCGAATAATAAAATGTGAAAACAAAAGTGAGTGGGAAAAGGGGCTAGAAAAAACAAAACAATTGGTGTATGGAACACAATGCTCAATCTTACAATTAAATATTTGCCCAAAAAATACATTTGCAAATAAAAAAAATTGTCATTGTTTTTGGCCACATCTTTGCACAAAGTTAACAACAGTTGTCTAGAATCAGTGGTTGAGTTTTTACAAGAACTTTCACATGAAATTATTATACTATTATTTATACCACTTTTAATACTATTAATATTACCAAACCAACAAAAGGAACTGACTGCATGCTGTTACACTACAAAACCTCTACACCTTGGTGTAAATGCTACTTATGTAAGCAATTTTTTCTTAGTTACTATTTCAGAGTAAGTCAGTCCACATTTTTTATGGCAGTTAAATTTGGTTGGTCTTCCAGTCCTTGTTAATGTATAACATGAAAAGTGCAACAGTCCGATCCAGGATTTCATAAAGTTGTTGGTGGTTGTCCTGTAGTCGTGGAAGCCGACTCCAGCATGAGGGGTGGGCAGAAGAAATGAAAATTTAGGACCTCATATAGGAGGTGGATTTCTGTGGTATAGTTAGATTGTAAACTAGGTTTATTGTAAGGTCGAAACCGAAGGCTGTGATAACAACTACTGGATGTCTGTGTGATGTTGAACAGGGTATGGGCAGTTGTACAGAGACTGATTATAATGTGTTAGTTACATTGCTGACTGGTTCGTTGATTATATTTATGATAATTCTCTGCCTACTGATAATTTGAAGTAGCTGCCGCAAGTATAAAGTGACAGTCTTGTAAGACAGGCAATGTACTTTAGCTGTAGTGTAGAACGGACAATACACTACGGGTGAAGGTGAACCACTGAAACAGATACAAACAAGATTACAATCTGTTTCTGACATCATAAGCATTCTAACGAAAATTGTGTCAACTTGACAAGTCGCACGAAAGCCTTCACCCTCCATCTAAAAAAGTACCATCAATGGGGGTTGTAACCATAGCAACCTGTTAAAACGTGGCTGGATAAAAGAGGAACGACTCAGGATTGATCAATTATTTATGCTAATATGGATTAATATATTTAAAATATGTATTTTTTATCTGCCGGGGTGTTTAATGATTCTCATTTTTAGTTTCAGTTTATAAGTATGTAACTATTTATAAAATAAATCATATAAGAAATATACATATGAAAATATCTCACAACTGGAATTTGCTTGCTTGCTTATGTATCGATGTGTGTGTGTATGCTAGTATGAATAAGAGATGTCACTGCGATATGTTTTATACAGGACTTCTGCGACCTTTGAAAACAGAAGATACAGCCAGAACATTTCAACTTGTAACTTGAAAGGGTTAGAAGGGTACCATTGTACTTCTTAAAGTCAATGGTAGGTCCACAGCCACTGTGAAGTATTTCACACTACTGCTATCGCTAACGTATTAAATTCCAAGATCACCAGGATTCCCTCCCAAGTTTAGTATCATAGAAACAATTGGTTTGAGTTTTTTCTTAAAATAATCAGCAGGAGATTGTGACTCTGACAAAATTATTCTCCTCAAACAGTGATAAGTGTTAAACTGACAATGATAATTCTTTGAGTGAGTTTTGCTGGTAATTGGGTGAAGGTTTACACAGTTGTCACTGTGTTTTATTGGACTGTCTGTCAGATTTGGGTTCAATACCGATAACCTTTACATAATACCAATGATGCATCTAACTCATAATTAATTAAATGGACAATGATAGGCTCAGATAAAAGGCAAAGGTATACTGTAAATACAGTTAACAAAAAATATTATTGTTTAACATCCATATTCACAAATCTGGAGCACATGTGAAATTAGCTTACTCAAAAATAACCTGTCTATGAGGGGCCTGACATCATCTCTATTCATAGAGTATGTCTGGTATGTGTTGAAGGACAGGATCATTCTAACAAACAGATAAAACGTCCATGGTGGGCCTGAAACCATCTCTATTCATAGAGAATGTCTGGTATGTGTGTTGGAGGGCAGGATCATTCTAACAAACAGATAAAACGTCCATGGTGGGCCTGAAACCATCTCTATTTATAGAGAATGTCTGGTATGTGTGTTGGAGGACAGCATTATTCTAACATACAGAAAATACAAGTGAAAGCGATAACCTTTCTTGGAAATAGATTGAGTTCCAACTAGACTGACAACCTCAAAATTCTTAAAACGTATGCAACGGTATCAAAAGGTGAGAAATTCTGCGGTCGGTCTAGTGGTTCCCAATCATTCCATTAGGGTGAAATGTAACTCCCAGAATACGTCTACCGAGAAGCTGCATGATCTAGTCAGGCTTTGTCTTTAAGCTGTTTTACAGAATGGTGATTCTCTACAGAGAGACTAACATGGCAGCTGGCACACATCGCCTAATTTTCAGGTCGGTAAGTCCCCTGTACAGCACCAGATCCCCAGTCACTTTTTCCCTTTGAATTAGAAGCATTCCACCCGCGCCGAATCCTTGCCAGATTTTAACCTTCCTCTAGACAATTTTCTCTATTTCGTCTGCGTCATCGGTGAGTAATCTTTCAATTTTGCGGCCTGCAATAAACGAAGCGAAGAAATAATGCATGAACAATGACCAGCCATGTAGACATATTGTCGATAAGGAAAGGTTGAAAGTGCACTAATTGATGTGCCAAGTACTACTATCCATGGGTGTCACTAAACAGAAATTGATATGACCCAGAGTAACCACAGCAGCATGTGAAGGGGGGGGGTAGGGGCAAAGGAATCAGGCAGGGGAAAAAGAGAGGGAAAGGCAGAGGGTAAGAGAGAGGGACAGAGGAAAAGGGGAGGAGAGTGGAAGAAAAGAGGGAATATTAACTAGGCTGAAAGAGAGAGGGGTAAGGGGCAAGGGGGAGAAGAAGGGGGAATGATAACCTGAAAGCTGGAACAGGGAGGAAAAAGAGACAAGAAGAAAGAGAGAGGGGAAAGAAAAGAGTAAGAGGTGAATGGAGGGGGGAAGGGAGAGGGGAGAAAGGAAGGGAGAGGGGAGAATAGTAACTAAGCAGAAAGCTGAAAGAGGGAGTGTAGAGAGAAACTACTTCTGTTCCAGCTAATCTGAGTCTTTCAAGCTAAAGTATCTGGATATGTTTTCTACTAACCAAAGTGCTGCTCTATCCTTTGAAGTTTCTTCATCGTCCTGGGTCCATCGATGAAGTTAATAGCCAGACCAGACTTGCCAAATCGACCGGTTCGTCCTATTCTATGAAGGTATGTTTCAACGTCTGGCTCACCGCTCATGTCAACAGGAAGGTCAAAGTTGATCACCAATGTGACCTGTTCAATGTCAATTCCTGTGAGTTAAATAAAAGTTGATAATTCTCAGTACCAAGTGAACTTCATTATCAGAGTGTAATGAGATAGGACATACAGAATGACTGCTATTTATAGTATCTACAAAAGGTGAGAATTTCAGAAATGATTGGCAAAAGCAGACATGCTTTTAAAGTCATCATCAATCTCATAGCTACCAATTTCGATAAACATTTCTACTAAGAATATCTATCATTCATGAATGGGAGAATTGATATTGCACATTCCCAGTTTTGGTATTATTGATGGAAAATTAAAAAAGTTTAGCTACTTCCTAACAAAATGCAAGTGCTTAACATACAGTACCTAAAGGCTAAAATCAAGTTTTCACTGGCATTTTCCTGAATAACAACACATGTATTGTACTTCAGTTACTGAACTGACTATTCACAGGAGCCCAGTAATAGTTGCACTGATAATAAGCAGAAATACAGGGCTAATGTAAGGTACAGAAAATTGTGCCAATTATTTGACCTATCTTGTGTTTATCTTCTTATTGTCTGCTGTCAGAAAAATGCCTGTATCTTATTTTCTTCTACTGGCAATCCACTGGCATTGTACCAGTAAACAGCCTGCAGTTTGAGGCCTGTTGATGCAAGGGTATACAGTGATACACAATGTTGGAATCCAACTTAATAGATATATCAAATGTCTATAGTAGACATATGTTATAGGTATATATGTGAAGAGTACTTTAGTTGAGGTAATTCGTAAGGTTACGCCACAGTTTGAGGCCTGTTGATGCAAGGGTATACAGTGATACACAATGTTGGAATCCAACTTAATCGATAGATCAAATGTCTATAGTAGACATATGTTATAGGTGTATATGAGGTGTACTTTAGTTGAGGTAATCATAAGGTTAGGCCACTTGAAACAAGTGTATGAAATACAGTTATAACAGTGTCTGTCTGTTATACTGTACTGACGAATTTGTTAATAGATGCTTTAAGATATCGGAGTATTATAGACACAACAGAACAGCTAACTGCAAAAGCGTTGACGTTAAATTTATCCCCTGGCGTATCAAAGTTTGTCTCGGACTCTCGGTACTGTACCTCTAGCCATTAGATTTGTGGTGACAAGGAGCTTCTCCTTAGCTTCTTTGAACCTCATAAGTACTCGGACTCTCTCGTCAATCGACAGATCACCCACCAAAAGCGCCACCGCGTGTCCCTCCGTCTTCATCTCCTCAGAGAGCCACCTTGCTGTTGCTTTCGTCTAAACATAACAAAATAAATATCACGTAGATTGACAACAAAATACAGGGCCACAACAGACCACAGGTCGGCCCCAATGGTCACATGCAAATCTCACGCTTCTAGAACACATACGTTATCCTACTTATGCTGCCCTGGGAACACTAGCCGACTGCAAGTATTATGCATGGTTTGAGAAGTTTCTAAATATAGTTCCTACTCGTGAAAAATTTGTAGAAAATTTCTGATATATGACCCTCTAATTTTATCAAATTTGATATCTACCCCGCCATCGCTTTGATAAAAAATCATTGATAGAAGAAAATCAACAATGAAAATAAGACTGGGAAAGACAAAGACAAATTCAAAAAACGGCATAGAGAGTTATGGCAGGGCAGAATCTGGATCAGTGACCTACATGATTGTAACTACGAGGTATTAAAATGGTTTGAATCCTGTCCAGCCACAACTTTCTTTCTTATTTTTGCAAATTAAAAATAATTCAAAAAAGAGTATTAATAATTCTTTACAACAACTTATGCTAGCCAGCTTGCTGACTGCTTGTTTGTTCTCAGATGCCAAAGATGTAGATCTACATTCAGTCCAGATCAAGGATATTACGGGCTAGTATTAAACATCAAGAGTGCATTTTGAAAGTCACTTCTCAAGTTCTTGCCTAGCACTGTTGTCGATTCATGACAGGCAAGCAATGCCAGCAAAATTTTAGTCATTTCCTCGATCATCTTGGAAAATAATATTTGTCAATGTTCTCTCATATACCTTGAACTACAAATAAAAAACAAGCTGTCTGAAATCAAATTCTGAGTCTGGTTTTCAATTACAGGATTTCAGAAAGTTATCAGTCACAAATGTTTTTTTTTCTAGTCTCACATTTTATGTTTATTAATTTGAAGAGTATCAAGTTATCCCAAAGCAGAAATTCCCTATGTACATTTAAGTTAAACAAGGAAATAAAAACACTTTGTTGAACTAAGACAGACTTTCAGAACGATTAGAGGTACTGTTGCTGATGTGGACGCTGTTTTTATGGATTTAATAACGACACCCCACAAAATTTAAAAACATAAACATATCACTTCATTGATAACAAAGATTCCAGATTTGGTCAAAGTTACATCATGTGGGCAGCGAATAATACTCATTTTGAGTTGAAATGGGCATGGCTATCCATATGATACATTGCCTTCATTGGTAGTGAATCCCAGGGGAGGGGGGGGGTGTGAAGGGGATTATGAACAATATGATATATGGAAAAGTCTCATATCGCAACAACCTAACACTACATTATCTGAAGACAGGAAGACAAGTTGTTGCAGCCTGGGAGAGGGGACCCAGTTCTTACACCAATTTCTCTGGTCCTATCCCACATGGGCAAATGGCTAAATACATGGCTACTGTCCTCACCTGACAGAATATAATGGCTTGCCCAATGCTAAGGACACCATAGATGTTTGATAAGGCTTGAAACTTTTCATCCCTTGTACTGCAGAGTACGTAGTACTGCTTAATGTTATCCAAACTCTCCTCTTCTCTCTTGAGTCGGATGGTAACAGGATCCGCGATGATCTTCATGGCAAATCTCATGACTTTCTCTTCATACGTGGCACTGAACAACATCATTTGACAGTTTGGCGTTAACTTCCTAGTAGCAAGAGGAATTGTAGATATAGCAAGGGGGAGTTTTTTTCTCACAAAAAAGGCCCATGCACCATCATGGTCAATGTTTAAAGAGAGGGGAAAGAATAACCAGGGTACTCTCATTTTATACACAATATTGACACTTTGCAGGCGAACCTTCTCAGCTGTCTGGTTTTATTCAAGATATTCTATGCTGTATCTTTAGGACTGCACCTTTAAGCCTATCCAAAAGCAGAACATGTTCTATGAACTTTTGTATAAAAACCTGAGCACCCTTTGATGACATTCAACAACAGAGCACCCTTCGATGATATTCAACAACAGAGCACCATTTGGTGACATTCAACAACAGAGCACCCTTTGATGATATTCAACACCACTTGTACTTTTTTTGAGGCCACAAGACTCTTTGTGTTTTCTGATGAGTTTGTGTCGCATCTGAGAAACTGACCTAATGGTCTGTGAATCCAGCCACTTTTATTGACAAGCCGTAGGTCTTTAAAGAGCGATTTCTATAAAGCATTAATAGGGTTATAGAAATACAACCTCAACAGATAGCCATACCTGTTTGTCTAAACTGTTTTAACATTAACGTCGTGCCTAAAGTCATTATTTAACAATTTATAGATTATTCAGTCCAATCCCCTTTTTTTGAATACATGTGCTGTCTCACACTTGTCATTTGCAAACCACAAAGTTCACAGCTTATCAATACACTCTGCTGCAATATTGATAGGCTTTGGAAACAGGTCATGTTTTCAGGTACTTTATCTATCCCTTAATAATGGTTGAGTAGGGGACCACCCGATTGTGGAAGATTCCACTCAAAATACAACTGAAACATGATGGATGACGTGATGGATGATAGCTGGATGTAATGTCATCCAAATGTAAGTAAGTTTGCACCACCCAAACTTCAGGAACTGATTCAATTTTATTATTAAAGGGATTGAAAAATTTTACACTTCTTCAAGGGATCCTATTTTTTTTGTTTCTTTCAAACAGTAAGCCTCAACTTACTTTTTGATCCTAATTGATTGGTCTTGATGTCCCTGTGTGGCTATCATAACATCCGCTTCGTCCAAGACAAACACTTTGACTTGCTTCATATCGATCACGTTGAACTTGTAACACCAATCCAGGGTGGTTCCCGGTGTACCGATGACAATCTGTTCGGTGAGACATCTATTTCTTGTGATGTTTTCTGGCAAAGGTGGATATGAATAGGTGGAGGGGAATAAAGAGACAGATGGAGAAAAACAAATATATTTTTCAACTTAGGGGGAATACCTTCAAAACCATTAAATTATTAACTTTGCAGACTGGCTCACAATCTCCTCCACGAGGTGATAGTTTCACCAAACTTCTCTTTTGTTCTTCGTAGATGGTCCTTTATCCAAAATAAAATTCGCTTGTTGCTTCTTTGTCTATTTTGATTTATTAATAACTGCATGCAGAATAAAACCTTAAACAAAGACCTTAACTGTCAGATTACAAACAAGTTTTTACAGAGCAAAGAAAACTGTCTAAAACTATGTTATCTTTTTCATCAAGGGATCAGACTAATAATCACTGCAAAGAGAAATGCCAGTTGTCAGGTTATGTCAGACAGTGATATCAGTTAGAAACTGGACTCTTTATAAATTTAGCTTATAACTTGATTTACCTAGTAGCAGAAGATGGTTCCTTTATAGAACAATTGCTGAAAATTGTCTGCATCTTTAGGTCAAAACCATATTCTCATATAGCTTTTTGTAGCGTGAAGTTATGATTTTTTTTTTTATATTTGTTCATATTTTGCATCTAGTCACAGCACAATGATTGATGTTATCAGCTGTGTTTTTTTATTCATGTATATGCTTCAGTCAGGCATCCATAGATTACAAAAGTATTTCTGCAAAAAGTTGCATCTGGGTGAAATATCAACTACAGAAAAAAATCATAAATTAAAGGCTGAGGAAATATTCCAAATGTGTCAGGTTGCAAGGCTATAAATCAACGAGAATATTTAAAATATCCTGCGTAGAAAGTTTGAAGAATATTTGCCTACATAATGTCAGAAACCATCCACTGTGGTCTACATCTTGCAGTAGTTGAAGGCTTAGGCAGTCAAAATAGGTCATATTCAATCAACCATAGCTTGAGTTAGACACCTGCAGTTTTCAAAACAAGTGTAGTATATTTCTTATACTCTTTATCTTACAATTTTTATATTTCATCAATAAGAACAAAAATTACCTGTCTGTCCCCTTATAGAGTAACGTATCTTCAGTCCTTCTATAAACTGTCCCATGGTTTGGGCGACCTTTCCAATCTGCAGAGCCAGTTCGTACGTCGGTGCTAAACATAACGCCTTTGAAGAAATATAAAGTAACATTGCTGATTTCCATATATTTATGCTATAAAACAGACATCCTTGTGGCTACAATACAAAAACTAACAATTTCACCAGAATTCCCTAACTTTCCTCTTATAATTTTTAAACTTTGATGAAATTAGCACACTTGTGTTTTATTGAAAGAGTGGGATTAAGTAGGAACAATTAAAGTTACGTGTTTCGGTTGCATGTAACTATCCATTCTGATTTAATTTTGAAACAGCATGCTACTACTGTATTTGTAACTCAATTTGAGTCTTACCACATCTACAGTATCAAATTTGTGCTTTTAAACTCTTAAACATATTCCCATATGATGCAGAAACTAGCATCTATTCCCATAGCAATTCTGGGCAGCACACTGCATCGGTTTGCAATTTTTTACGCGATGCTTTACCATAAGAAGTAGAATAAACGGCGACTACTCTTCTCACCTGAGGGTATTGTGCCTTGGGGTCCACCCTACTCAGCATTGTCAAGACAAAGGCAGCAGTCTTCCCAGTTCCACTCTGTGATTGTGCAATCATATTCTTGGGTCTGTAAAAGTATCAAATTATGCATTAGGGCTAGACCTCTCTTAGGTGCACTTCACTCATAGTGTGACAAAATTCAGGGATTTTGATGAATATTAGGAAAAGATTTCCCATTCCGTTATAGTTGAAAGACAAACACACTCAGAAACCAAGTATGACAGCCACATTTTTGCATTTATTTTAAATCATTCTTACTTTCAAATCAAGTACTGAGTACAGTACATCATGAGATAAACCCTCCATCTAAGTGCAACATCTATGTGATTTGGCTGTGCCTTAATACGAGATAATAGTTCAACATTTTGTTCCAATACGTGAAATTTTTTGAAACCACAAAATTCATGTCAATAAATGAATGCTTTAATTGACAACCACACTGACAGTAGTTCACCTTATTATTTTAATCATCCTCAGTGCAAATCTGGCGGATTAATGTAACAAATAATGTTCATAGATATACTCATGAATCTATTTTCAGCCGTTACAATACATAAAGTAATGATTTTGTTGAGTATTTTGTCAAAGAAGCTTTCGAAGAACACATGAATGCTCGGACGGTACCAGCTACTGTATGATGATTGAAAGCTGTATCATGACAGGTACTATGTCCACGGAAGGCTTGTATTTTAAATCCATCAAATCTACTTACGGATCCACTAATAGAAGAGGCAGAGCTGTTTCTTGAATCTTTGAAGGAGCATTGAACCCCATGCAGTAGACACCCTTCAGCAACTCAGGGGATCTGTACAGGTGTAAACACAAGAAGATGAAAAAATGATTTGATAATTGTTTGATAATTGTCATAACACCTCCCCACATCTTTCAGCAACTCAGCTGTTAAAATTTAGAATGAGGAGAGGAATATATTATATGAAACATCACAATATTGGATTGTGACCATAACTGAGCCCTACAATATGTAACACACAGGCTCTTTACAATTTACAAGTGTAAGTGATAAACCTTGAGTGATGAAGTACATGAATAACCATGAATAATCATGAATAACCATTGGGCAAACCTGAACCTCCTACAGTAAAACATTGTTCAACAACTATAAAAGGTTATTCAACTGATGAATGTAATATGAAATGAGAAATAGGCATACAAATCCAGGTTATACTAGAGTCTGAACATCAATGGACCTATAACATGGATCCCTTTCACTGAAACAATGTAGCGTATCAATGAAAGAAGGAATGTGACCAAAATAGAACCACGCAAAGCCGAGCACTTTCAGCAAAGGTCTCTGACTCTGAGTGAGTGTAAAATGAAACAAAGTAAGAACATTACATACAAATAGGTTTGTACTGAAACCAAGATTGATCCCACAAAGTAGATGCCTTTCTCAGATACCCAGGGGCAGTGTACTTAGGGAATGGGACAATAATTCTTCAACCTTCATGAAGAACACCTACACTAGATTTGTTTAACTCTCTCTGTGATTCTGTGAGCAAGTTAAAAAGGAATGTTAAGTGACCAGTCTAACATCATCTGCATGCCAGACTCGTAGGACATGGGTTTGACTACGAATGCAAAATTTCCAATGGGATGGGCACCCTGTACAGGAGGCACAAGCTCAAGACTCTAAGCACGGCTACCGGTACTTAATCACGCACATGGATCTAACACGCAACTACGGGCACACGCAGCTACGCCAGAGTACTAGTAAGAACCAACTGACCATGTGCTACTGAAGTTTCAGCTCAGATAGATGAAAACGAAAATGAATGTATACAGTAGACTCTCTCTCAGACAGAATGCACTGTATGAATTAAAGTTCTGAAATACTCACAGCCTTAATTCTTCGAATGATTTCACAGAGAAGAGTGGTGAGTTTGGATCACTCTGTTGGACTTCCAGCTGTGATGATGATTTAATCTGTACAAGTCTTGAGTGGAGGGCTTTGTTCAGCATAGAGGCATCAGCGGCTGCCTGGGCAGGATCTTGTGTCTCTCCCTCACCGGCTACGAGGCCAAAAAAAACACATATGAAATGAATATTATATTGCACATGATGTATACTTACAATGTTACAAGCACTTTGGGCATTTAGTTCACAATTTGACCAAAACTTACCAAAAATTACTCAATATGATATGACTGATTGAACTTAGGGATCCTTCTTCATAATTACAGTAAACTTCTTTTTTCGGGGGGGGGGGGGGGCCTTAAAATAGAATTTTTTGTTGGTTTCTTTCGTTTTCAACTGGTTTTTTCTTTTTTTTGAAACCTTTGCATTTTCATCATTTTCCCTAATTTAATTTTGAAGTTGAATAATTTC
>JAAAKB020073555.1:0-13587 GCA_010014835.2 Apostichopus leukothele | reverse complement strand
CATATATCAGTTATTCTTTGTAGCTTTGGCTATTTTTGGCTATTTTTGTCCCCAGACGACCAAATTTGCTGTTCAGAAAACCCTGAAATAGCTTTCAAATTAGCTATGGATCCTGACAAGACTGAGTGATAGCTTATCTTTCTACTTCAATTTATATTATATTGGCATGATATGCACCTACTTTACAACAAGGCAACAGCTGAGCGAGGCTTCACTGCATCACCAACTGCCGTTTAGAAATTTTCCTTTGCGGCGAAGGAGAGCTCTTCAGCTTTGATTCACTTACACACGCCCGTTTCTCAGTTTGATACTCTGCGGTTACAAACTTTGGTGGCACGATTTTACAAAGTGATAAAGAGCGCTGAAGGAGTATCCTCTTTTGAGGAGTGCCCTCAGATTTCTTATAAAAGCCATCCAAAACGTCTCCACGCTGACGTCCTGAGAGAGCAACAGACGACGTTGGACCGTTAGAGTTTAATGTTCTCAACGAGCCATTTCTGTTACCTGTAAGGAATATATCATCTGGATTTGTTTCATCCACGACACTTGTCGACTGGTTGGGGTCTTTGGCGGAAAGGTCTCTCTTTAATCGTTTTGACCTTCTTGCTTGAGCTCCAGATTCTGAAATGGTTTTATCCGGATTTGGCCGTTTCCTTGATAGAGCAAGCTTTCCATCATCATTTTGTGCTTCCATATTTGAAGACTTCTGTTCCCATACTTCAGAATCACAGGCAAGTTCTGGTTTTGGAAGACTTTTGTCAGTTTGACTCACCAAAAATATATCATCAACCTTGTCCTGGTCAATCTGCCTTGGACTGGGTGAGTCTGGTCCGGATGGCTGAGAATTTAATTTGTCATTCTCTTTTCTTAAGTCATGATCATTTCTGAAAAGCAAATTTGTTCTTGTCTTAAGTTTGATTGGATGTATCCCACGAAGAGGGGCACTGTCATCCGATGTGGAAGCACGTTCAAGATTTCCAATTCTCCTTTTGGCAATGAGTGGCCAAGAGTACTGAGGGTTTATATCATTCATCCTAAAACTACCCCTCTGTGGAGAGGGTGTATGAGGCACATTGTCCCTGACATAACTGTTTGTATCAGATATTTTCAAAGAAGCTACCATTTGTCTCGTTGTGACCCTATTAGCTATTTCATGGTCACTCCCTTTTGAATCAACTGTGGTTAAAGACGATGAGAGGGCATCAGTCGATTGCTCGCCGAGAGGTGATTCTACCAGTACACTTGAAAACTCTATGTCTCTTTCATCGAGGCACTTGTCGATAGATATCAAGCTTGACAGAGGCATCGTTTCCTCTGTCAGAGGAGATGTCTGAGTTTCTTTTTGACAAGAGTTCACATCAACAGCTGATTCTTTTTCGTAATTTTTATCACCCTTTTCCCCATTGTCTGCTATTGACTTCACTTCTAGAGAATTTGACGATTTATCTTCTGAGGTTGATCCCTGAACATGACATTCCTCAGAAGTAACTTTGATATTACTCTTGGTCTCTCGAACAGCGACTTTGAAGTAATCGTTGAGTGTTTTCATGGTTTTCGATTTCGTATCACCGACCGTCTGACCGATAGATTTGGGTGCCGTTTTTGATAAAGATGATGACTTTCCTCGTGCATTCATGGATATGCGTCTGGTTAATTTTTTCTCTCTTTCTGAAACTGCCGATCCCAGGCATTTCCTCTTCTCTGATCTAAGGCAGGGTGAATTGCTCTCAGATGAAGGATGCACCTTTGCTTTTCCACCCCTTGCTTCATTGACACCGGTACCGCAAATACTGTCCGTAAATTGAGGGCTTGATGTATTACCATCTTCTTGGTTCTTCAGTACATCACATGGCTCCATCTTTGGCAGTACAGGATTTGGCACATGTTCCTCTGCTCTTATTTCCTTCATGGCAACTGAAACATTAGACTCACTTTTCTTGTGGTCTACTGTTGGTGACTCTGTGTTTGATCGGTGAGAAGAAGATTGTTGGGATTCGCTGCTTGGGTTATCTTCCATTGGTATTGTTTGTTCTCCTATGATTTTAGTGGGTGTTATCATTCCTTCCTGCTGAATCTTTGCAGGATCCTTACCTGGGTTGGCATCTTTCTCTACAGTTATAACAGATGCCTCTATTTCTTCATTCTGAGCTGGCATCTGATCTTTCCTGGATCGCATCGATGCTCTACGTGTTTCAGATGCAGCAGGTCTTGAACCACCTCCATCTATGTCATTGGAGTTCTTAGAGCTTTCCTTCAACTTTAACATATTTGCATCATGCCCCATTTCCATAATGTCAGCAGTTTTAGGTATCACCTCTGTTGTATCATCTGTTCTATCCGTACAAACAGGGCTGTTATTCTTTGAGGAGGAGTGCAACCTGGTCATCCTTTTGGCAACAACATCCTCAAGACTCTTTCCTCCTACAGTAGGTTCGTCTTTCTCTGCAATCTGCGACTGGTTCAATGAATCCTGGTTCTCCAACTTATTTGATGAAGTTTCAATAACTTCACTTACTACTGTTGCATGCTCATCTGCGAGATTTATTTCAGATTTATTGTCGTCATTCTCCCCTCCTTCTTCCAAACATACGTCAGTTGGTATTGCATCACTTGAGCAACTTCCTGCCCGCTCCCTCCTGCTCTGTACACTTGCATTCTCAACACTGGTAGATGATGATGGTGATGATGATGATGAGGAAGGTGAAGGTGATGGTACTGAAAATGGTGACGAGACACTAGGAAAAGTGACTTCGCTGTGAGAGCCATCAGTGGAAACTGTTTCCTGGTCTTTGATCAAATCGTATACCGTTACATTGGATGATGTATCAGACTGTGTCCTATTTTTATTGCTCTGGGAGCAGGTGCCTGCATCCCTGTTCACCGGACAATCTGTTACCTTTGTATAATTGTGATCCTTTTCCTTTATATCGCTGCAGCTGGTACCAGGGTGAATACCCGGCTTGTACCTTCCCCCCAGTTTATCTTGATGGCAAAGATAGGCATAAAGGTCCACATCGTTTTTCCCATTTAGTATCGCCTCCAGATGAGATTTGGCACTTTCTTTCAACATGGCTTCAATGAGCTGTTTGCTATTAACGACAGAACGGGTTGGCCGTACCGTTCCTTCATCAAGCCCCTTCTTTGGTGCATGACCTGTTTTTTGGTGAGGTCTGCCTCTCATGCTCATCCTACGGACACCATTTTGCTCCCTCCTGCCTTGCACAGCTTTTCCTATGGCAGTAGGCTCTCCTTGCTTCTTCGTTTGATAGTCCTGTGTTGTTTGCAAGAGGGCCCTTTTCCAAGCCACAGCGGTAACTTTCTTTATGCCACCACCTCGTGAAAGGGCCAATTTACAGAGGCGTACTAACGGCAATAACGGCAGTGTCTTTTGGGTGACGGTGGCCAATGCCCTACGAGTGAAAACTACTGGTGTATCATAGACCGACGTTGATTGCAGCCCGTGTTGGAACTGACTCTTGAAGTAAGCACGTTTGGATACAGGTGTCTGTCCTTCCTGTCCTAGTTGAGATGTTCCCGCTGATGTTGATGCAGTCCCATCTGACACAGCCATTTTCTTCCCGGACTGATTGCTGGATGAAGATGGTAGATGAATTTTATGACGAGATGAGGCAAACTGAGCACCTGTCTTCAACTTGCCGACTTTCTCTTTGCTCTGACCAGGTTTACATTTGGTTGCTAATTTTTTAACTGTTTTGGCATATGTTGAATGTTTCATGCTGGCATGACCTTTCAATTTAACAAGCTTTTTACTTTTGCTCATTTTGGTCACCTGAAAATTATTGGCAATTGGTGATAAATCAGGAGCTTTCGAACTTTGATTGACCTTTCTCTTGACAGGCGACGAGCCTGCTCTTTTCAGAGTTGGTGGGAGTTTCTCCTTGTTGCTCTTCAAGTTTTGCTTTGATTTCTTGGTTTTCTTCTTCTTTGACCAAACATCATCAGAAATACCCTCTCTTGAAGTAGAAGGAGAATCGTTATCAACTGGAGTCTGTGGAGAGCAAATAGCAACAACTACATTAACAACAATCAAGATACCAAGGTAAGAAATATTATAATAGAGGACTTTAAAATTGATTCAAACTTTGGTAGTGCATGAACTAATAGCATACTGTTTGTTCAGAGGCTATCAGTCAAACACTTTCAATGATATTGCTCTGGGCAATACTTGAAAACACTTTTGATATGATACACTGCAACAATACAGTTTGATTGTTTACAGTTAAAATCAATTTTTTTCTATAACTCCAAGTGGAAACATTAAATTGACAAAGAACCTCCATAGGTATTAAATGGAAATGTCAAGTAGTACCAAAGTGTGTGGTTGCTTTGGTAACTGAGGTCAAAGGTTTACATGGTTAAAGGTCAAATGTATACTTTTAGTGCATTGTTGTGTAAAAAGCTAACAAATTGCTGTGTTGATTTTCTTTAAACTTGGTGGAAAGTACCCCAGGGTGAACCCTTGTGTCACACAGACCCCAGAAAAATATATTAGTTCATTTAAAATTTGTGTTTGCTTGCGATGAGATATGCAACTCCGTGGATTGCCCTCTCATTTTTATTGAATTGACAAATTTTATTTTGACCAGAGGACCTTTGATTCCACAACAAAAACTATATAGGGTTCTAGGAATCACTATGTTTAGCATGAAGTTAATCCAAGGTTTATTTCAGGAGTTACTGTTTTTACCAGGTTTCAAACTTTAACCTCAAATGACCTATGAACTTCACCAAAAACAATTTTAGGACTATCGAAACACGCCAATTACTCTTCATTTTTCTTTTCCATGCACTGATGCAATGACAGTAGACCGACACAAGGAGCACACCAGAATCTTTGAAAAACATCAAAGATTCAAACATTGCTCTTCAAACCAGAATGCAAAAATGCATTGTGGTTTCGATGACGTAACATGAGCAGTTTTCTTCATGAATCTGACGTAATGTATAGCGAGGGTGTACATGTTTACAAGGGTTTCACGATTTGACCTCTGATGACCCCAAATGACCTTTGACCTCCACCAAAAACAATAGGCTTCTTGTACTTCTACACACTAAATATGAAATTGGTCTGACAATCCCCTCTTGAGATATCGTGTTTACAAGCGGGACGTCACAAACGCACTCTCACACACACATACGCCATCATGAATGCATAGGTTACGATTATCATCGAAACACAATATTCAAACGGGATATACTCATTATGCTTCTAGTTTGGGTATTCAGCAATTTCAAATGTGACAATCACCTTTTGTTAAAGGATTCCACACAGTTATGGCTAAGTTGCGAGCAGTTTCAATTCATGTATATAAATTTCTTACCAGAACAGTGCTCTTGGATTTCTTTACTTTTTTATTCTTGATTCCAGCCCTCGGACTTTTTCCTTTGAGTTTCATGGAACTTCTAATTCTTCCTTTCTTCTTGCAAGGAGTACTTTCGAAACGTAGAGCTTTGGATGGATTAATTGAATCTGTGGAAGATATGTTTTATGAAAGCATTGATTTAAACATGCAATGACCACATGGTGTTGGAATTGACGATTTCCTGGAAAATGGAAAGGTTTTGAAAGGGTAAATATAGTATAGTGTGAAATGGCAAAACTCTTTGTGAAATTATGTGTACTTCAAAATGATTTACTCTGATGGTTTCTTAGAAATTTAGCATATTTTACCCAATTTTATTGGTGAAATGGATTTGTTAATGGCAGAATTAATATTTTGGGATTTTCAGTCATCCAGCTTCATCTGCATTTAGGTTCAGTAAATCAACCTGCTGTCCTTTACATGATCAGTGGAGAAGATGCAACTTTTTACACCTAAAGGTTTAAATTTCTGAAATCTTAAAAGTCCAGTGAATGATACACCATTTGGTTTTCTAAAGGCAATCGCAAATTGCACTTAATCGCGTCGGATCTTAGGTTAGCCGCACACCAGCCCGACCCAACCCAACAGTTTAATCTCCTGCTCATCAGTCCATGTGGGGGCTGCCATTTTGACTTTCTGGAGCCGTCACCTGATTTCACGACGCTCTCTCTTTGGCTATCCATTGGAATCGGATCGCGGTCCAGTCGTGGTCAGCCACAAACTACCACGACCCGATTCAACATCGACGGCCCCAGACGAATATCGAACATGTTTGACATATAAGCCCAATTTGGTCTCAAGGACTGACTGTTGGATTTTGGTCGGGTCTGACTGCAACCCAACAGAGTTTTCAACCAGGATGCTTCGAATTTGTTCCTCTTTCATCAGTAGATATTGTTTTTTTCTCTGGACAATCCTATTAAGTAAATTACATCACTGTAATAGGAGTTGATCCTACACTGGTAGCACACAACAGGTTTACCACCAAATGTGATATGTCATTAACATATTAAATAATTAAGCTACGAGTCTACATGACTACGTATCAGTGTCTCAATTGCTGCTCTAAAAATGGAGTGATTCAGTAATGCTGTAGAGGGAAGGGAAAGAGGCAAAATGGAAAGGGGGGGGGAAGGGAAGGGGTGAAAGCTCATTCACTTTTATACTCAAACACCATCATGACCAAAGAAACTAACAGCCATTTGAAATGGATAAGTAATAACACTTAGTTCATTGGAGTATATAGCATCCTTGATTATGGATCAAAGATTATAACATGCAGCTACATCACAACAGCTGGCAATGAGACCATGTTTCCACCGAACGCTCTCTCAAGCAGCATGGCTGATGAAATATCAATAATTGATAGCAAAGCGAACCCTTTATGAAACAGTTTGTGCAGCAATTTCACAAGTATGATTAAACAAGAACATTCTACTGGGTGAAATAGGACCTGATTTGGTCAATGAAAGTTTAACACATAGATATGAATGGTCCTTTCCTGCAACACTTTATTGCTTTTTGCTAATACACTACTGCAATTTGTTTGCATATGTAGCAAATTCAAACTGGCAAAGAGTAGCAATATGTGTGGTACCAGAAAAGCTGTTCTCTGATAGTTAATTTGCGCTGTTGAGAAAAAAAATGTTTCAACCCCCCCCCCCCACACCTACCTAATATGTAAAGTTACAATGCCAAATATAGAAGAGGAAGTGGAAAAACTCAATTATTTATATAATTGAAGAAAAGCAACATACATGGTAATAGATCTACTCTTATATTTCATAAACTGGATATACTCTGAGAATAAAATGCAAATGCGGGTAGATTAACTAAAAACATAAATTCAAAATTCAGTACCAGCTGTAACAGTTTCGGTCTTCTTCACAATTTTGTCCAACTCAATAGCCTAGTAGAAAATCATTTCTCTTTATTTCAGTTTTGGAAGTAAATTATAGAAGGAAATTTTTATCCTAAATGTAAATTGCAAATTTTTTTAAATAATTATTTGCCATATTATACCTACATTTTAAATGGCAAGATGAATGAAGCCCCCTACCCCTTCCCCCCCCCCCCCTTAAAAAAAAACCTGGATCATTTATTTCAATGAAACTTGCACAGAGCAGAATATAGCAAAGTTATTGGTTAGTGCTAAATTAAATGAAGCATATACTTTCTGCTACCTAAATGTAACATTTTCTATATTATGTGATCCAAAACAATAGGTAATTTGAAAATTGGAGTTGGCTGAATTATATTGAAGAAGTAGATCTTGTGCCAAAATATTTACAATGGATATTCTGCTTCACAAAGAGCATATATAGCAGTTGTTTAAATGTTGTAAACTAAAGGAATAGGCTACTTGATATTGGAAAGGATATGAAAACCAAGTATCACAAATACTCCTCGAGTGACAAACTTTTGACTTATTACATGATCATTCTACTGATGTCACAGGAGGTGGAGCTCAAGAATGAAAAAATGTGCTAATGTACATGTTGATATTTTGTTGTGAAGCAAGGAAAAACAGCATTTATGACAGCCCATAACAGGGAGGATTAGAATGGAAACTAACATACATTAAGTTAGCCCTAGGCCTCAGTTAAGCCTAGGCTGTACTGTACATATGACATATTGTGTCGGTCTCATCACGACTACTAGCATACAGTACATAAAATTCTGGTCAGAAAAATGAGTACCCCTCAAAGATGTGACAAGTCCTAGGAAGGTGATCAGGCTAATCAAATGATACATAGATACTTTTACAACAGCTTGAGCTCTCGCATTTGTTGTTTTCTGACACGATAAGGAATGTTTACGCTGGAGGTGTGGCTTGGCCTCTAACAATGTATTACAGATACCACAGATCACAAAATATCATCACAATTCACTTGTTACTGAGCGAGCTAATAATCATCACTGCTGTCAAGTGGAGGCTTCTTCCTCTTTCTGACCGATTTGCTTTGTTTCAGGTTACTATGCGTGCTACGACTTTGCAATGTTTCTTCTTGTGTGTCCTCCAAACTGCCATATTTTAATAGATGGCATAACTTTCTCAGTTTCTTGATCGTGGGACAAAACCTATCTCTGTAGTCTTCCTTAAAGTCTTCATATTCATTTCTAGCTTGCAAGAATATGGCACTGAACACATTGTCGTCAAGGGCAGGTATCAGGCCATCCTTCTCCAGGAATGGGTGCCTTCTGATCGCTTTGTCAAAACTATCACACATGTCCTGCTCGGTGTGAAAATGACTTATCAGTAAGAGGATAAGTTGAGAACCTTTCGAGGAATCATTTGAACAATTTGAATTAACGGAATCAAGAAATCCTTGATACCTCGTCATAGGGAGGAGAAGATCCTCGTTTCCTCCAATCAAAAAGTTTTCTGTGTCTTCCTCTTCTTCCAATGGGGTACTTGAATGAGGCAGGGTGACAAACCTGTCAGGGTGCATGCTCCCATCAGTTGACGAGCCGATACCTGCTGCTAGCTCCAACCTGCCATCATCTCCCATAGTGGATTTCAATTCAGAAATCGATGAACCTCCTTGACTAGCCGAGGCCAAGGAACCCTCATCAATACTATCGCTTTCTCCATCGGATGGCAGTACCTGACCACTAATATAACTCAGTAAATGCCAAATTCTAGCCTGCAGGGCAAGACTTTGATCCAGTTTGGATTCCACCCTATCGACATGTTTCTTCAATCCCTTGACTGTTTCAACAAGACTACTGAATGACTCAGAGCCTACATCAGATGGACCCTTACCAGTTGAACCCATCTGATCAGTTGCTACATCTGTGTTCTTATCTGAATCCTGAAGTTCTACTACTGTTTGGCATCTTTCTGATGTTTCTTCCTTAACAATCACACCGGTGACAGAGGAACGAGGCAAATTATCAACTGGAAGGTTTTCTGGGGTGCTTTTGGAAGTATTTCCCTTGTTTCCATTTGGGGAGGGACGCATTGTCAAACTTTCCTCTCGATGGCTGCTAGGAATGTCAGGATCTCTACCGGCCTTAGATCTACTACCACTTGACATTGAGCGTTTATTCATTGACCCATTCTCATGTTCAGAAGAATTAAAACTGCTGAAATGAGACCAATGTGGACCGCCGATATTTTGCAAACTTGGAGAGGTGTTATCAAGGGTTCTCTCTGGAGGGGAACTTTGAGACATTTCTGCCTTGGTAGATTGAGAGGTTGAGCAAACTTCCTTTCTATGCAACAGGTCATCCATGTCATCATCTTCACCTTCACTTGGCTGCGATCTAACATTTGCTCCTTGCCGGTTTTCCATAGACAGCGATTGAGTCTCAAGTGAATCAAGTAAATAGCTTGAATCCTCCGAATTTTCCACTGCATAGCTGTCTGCTTGTCTCTCATCTGAGCTCTCCTCCATTTCATAGACTCTTTGTCTCTTCGAAGGCGAACCGGAGGAAGTTGATGGAATTGAGTCCACATCTCTACGTGCAGTTACATAATCCTGGTTTGCTGTCAGATTGCTACCAGATCCGGCTTCTGCATCAACCAGTTTTCTCTTTCTCACTTTGTTAAAACTGACATCGCAAATAGCTGTCAAGAGAGATGACGAAGTAGCTTTGGGTTCAAATACTGCCTCTTTATCTAGGACTTGATGTAAAACCATTTAACTTGAATCTGCCAAAAACATCTGTGATTGATACCCTGAAAGCTGCTTCAGTTGACGGTTTGATAGACTACATTTCTATATTTGTCAGCACAATTTCTAAGGACTGAGAGCATTTCTTAACTGGAATATGATTTTAATTAAATAAGAACACAACTGTAAAATGTTGGTTGAAATTGTAACAATTTAAAAAAAAAAGCTCACCAATTGTTTATACTAGGTTAGTAGAATGATTGAATGAGCTCATTGGAATGGAAAGGCGGAAAAAAAGAGTTTCAATTGCCTGTCACAAAGATTTTTGTATATTTCTTTCTCTGATATGATGAACCAATAGATAACAATATCTAACACAATTCTTAATATATACAGACAGGTACACAATCTGTATTCATGCTTTGTATAATCAGGACCAACATCAATAAACATTTTAAAAACTCAACAAAAACAACAAAAGACAGCAAACAATGGTTAAAGCTTCTAGAAATTAAAACAACATCATCAGTTAATAGTGAGCATACTTTGTGCATACCTTTTCTACCAGCCTTGCATGTTGTTACTGTACATTTGTGTTTATGCATTCCATTAAGCCTTGTCGTGGTGAGTGAAAGCAACATCCACAAAATGATTATAGCAAAAAGGGCAGCGGATAATTGGAAGCTTTTGTTCTTTAACAAAGTGTATGAAAACTTTAATATCCAAAGCAAAATACAGAAAGAAAAAGAAGTACTAAGGTTATAATACACCCCAACAGTGCACAAACTAACCTGTTGCAGTTGGTCTTCAAATCTTAGCAGTAATCATCATCATCACCATCACCATCACCATCATCATCACCATCACCATCACCACCACCACCACCATCATCATCCTCATCATCATCATCGTCAGTACCATCACCATCACCACCACCACCACCACCATCATCACATACTATGGCCAATTATGTACAAATTATACATTTGTACGTCTCTAAAAACAAACGTTAACATTCACGTAAAAATTTAATACGAAAAAGAAAGCCGCTGGTATGAAGTGTTTGATTTTAATGCAAAATATTTTAAATTTGTGCAATCGCCTCCTCTAAAAAACAAAAATGCCTTTACATATAATTGAATGCCAATGGTTGTCAAACTTACACATCAAATATAGAAAATGTGTCCACAAAATATAAAGTTAACACACTTATTGATGTCCCTAATCACAGGTTGGAATTCATGAATTAATAAGAAAGATCTAGCTCTAGGGTGTTTGACACAATACATACATAGTTACAAACTAACTGAAAATGGGGAAGTAACTTATCTTTACCTATCACTTTGCAACAACAAAAAAGTCAAATTCTTTGGAAGTATTCATAACATGTAACACTGCCTGCCAATATAGGAATGCATCTTGGTAGGGCTTACAAGATAACATACAAAACTTTCCTAAAGGAAAAAAAAGTAGTAGTGTCAGAAGGAGTTGTTGATATTTCTACTTTTTGCAGAGTTTCTCCTTCATTTAATTTTTCAGGTTTTTTACTTTTTACATACTAAATAGAATTTATGATCTCCTGAATCATGGCTGTTATTCAAGTTAAGAAAGTCAAAGGGGGAATACAAATATACAGATGCTTGTTTATAATTATCACTGTCCCGGCGATGAAACAAAATAGTCTTACTAGATGGAAATACATGAGGACCACACAAATGAAGCACAAATACCTGATGTCAGCAGCAAGCAAGTTTTTGCCTGCTTCCAGCCCTAACTCTTACTCCTTGAAGAATTAAAAACCGTCCATTCTTGAGCTGGTAAGCTTTGCAAGTTTCTTGCTGAACAAATGAATGGCAGAGCTTGATTGCATGCAGCGACAATGAAAGCGAATTTCTAAGACAACCACATACTGTAATCTTTATGTATCAATGTACTCCTGTATGTTACACTGCTGTTGATTCCTTCAAGACATTCAGTCAGTAGATTTGTAGTGTAGTCTGTACTCTGTACTAGTATTCTAGCATAGTTGCCTGTACTCATCCTTGTACTCGTGCTGATGGGTACTCATACCCAAAGTCTGCCTGTCAGTAACCAATGATATTTTTTAGGTGCATGGTCACTCTGACACAAGCTGTCGACAAGCTTATTACCCATGTAAAAAATAACATCTGCTTCATTTTACAGGTGAAATTTGTAACGATTATTCCTGGTTCTGAACGTTTTGGTTGTCTGCACAGCTAATTTGGTTAACAACAAAAGAAAAAAGACCAATATGTACACTGTGAGAGAGATGTGTTGCTTTCATAAATTAAGAACCAGCTTTGGGCCAGTGAAACGCTCTCTGAGTGGATCATAGGCCTACCACTATTTTCGTTTCATTTCAGTCCTTTCATTTCGGAGGGTGATACCGATTTATAAAGTTTAGGGGGTACTGAGTTTCAAAGCACTCTGAATTTGATGTGAACACTGAGTCTTCAGCCAGACAACCTCAATAGCTGATTCGTCGGAACAGAACCTTGGGAGTCTCGGAGGAATGGACGACCGCTACAAATTTGCCGTCTTACGAACTGAAGATTGGACAAAATGGCGTACGCCAGAAAATAAAGCACTGCAATCTTTACCTAAGCTGTGAGGTGTGAGAAATATTAACTTAGTGGCTGATGGTATCTCTGTTGCAGCATGTTTTTGCAAGTGGCAAGAAAAGTGTGTTCTAGTTTTTTTCAAGTACATGATGCAGAAATTTTACTTACCGGAGCTTAACATTGCTCTACAGTGTGTGCAGGCCCAATCTTGTGTTGGTCTTTCAAGTCTTCCACATTCAACATGACAACCAACGGAACCACAGAAATCGCACAAAATTATTTGCCACTTTCTATTAACCAAGAGAGAGAAAGAGAGAGAGGAATATAACCATCTTGATCTTCTGGTTGATCACAAACCACAACAAACATGACATCTATGAAGTTTATTCATTCAGCCTATCGGAAACAGAATACCAAATTGCATTTGCTGTGGCAATGATACAATATGTAGCAATTATCATACACAAATTGGGATCTGTCTAAATTAGTTAGTTGAGAGTTTACAAGGTTTGATCATTTCTTCTAACTTCAAATGATATTTGTTGTTCATGATCTTTTAATATACAGGTGTCGTTTACTGTATATGGAGAATCCATACAGCATACAGTATGTCAAAATTTCCCTGCTTGAGATAACATGGATTCATGCTAGGTGTCCCATACGTGTATGTAAGAATGTACGCACATACATAATCATCATTACAAACATTATGCTTGTATAGGGAGCTAAATATATTTGTCAAAGTTGATAAAAATATAAACCAAGACAGAAATATGGAGAAATGATCCTGACTTTACAGACAATATGCCATTCACAAATGTATGCATTGTGAATCAAATAATATATAGCATTGAAAGTTTAATTTATTTTGATCGATAACTGGAAAACGAAAAATATTTTCTCATTTCAAAACAATGTTTCAAAGATATTAAATAGACCACACTAAGGGATGTGCTCAGGAATATTTGAGTGCACGGCAGATTGTGGGGTAGTGTGATCCCC
>JAAAKB020073554.1:0-22321 GCA_010014835.2 Apostichopus leukothele | reverse complement strand
CTGTTACGCATCATTAAACCTAACTATTTAACATACCAAACTTACGTTTGCAAGTCAGTCTATCAAACAGTATATATACTAAAGCAATCATGCTTAAATGGTTTGCCATTTCAAGTAACATATGATTCATGCTGCTGTGATATCATGAATCAATTATAATGAGAATAACATGAATATGAAGTAAGTGCTAGAGACATTAATGTACTGAATGTAGAGTGTTAAGAGTGTACCGTAAATGCACCCAGTAATGTGAACGATATATAAACCATGCTAGCTTTCCAAGAATCAAACTCTTGCATCATTTGAACATATATTATGACTGACTGTCGATTTGACTGTTGATATTCTGCATCAACAAATGTGTGTTTTAGCATAACTCCATAGCAACATAGAAGAGAGAGCACATGACTTCAGTTTAACATAATCAAATAATTCCATAGCAACCTTACACCAAGCATGTGACTTCAGTCAAACTTAGGAATATTGTCACAAGAAATAAATGTGTGAGACACTGTCTTGAAGCACATGGTCTTCCCACATGAAATTTCCATAAAACTTTATTCTACATAGTGTAATAATGATAAAATGTTAGAAAATGATATATGATTTATTTTCAGTGATGGTGGGAGCATAGATGATTCCTTGGGCAGTTATGCTTACTGTGATAGTATTATCAAGCGACTGAGGCTCAACAACCCTCAGCTGGACTTACAGGGACTCAGAAACATTTGGATTGTCAAACCGGGTGCCAAGTCTCGAGGGAGAGGTGGGTTACAACTTTAAAAAAGATATTAAATGGTTGTGTTTGAAGTATCATTTCTCTTGTCATCAATTAGTACACTTCACAAGAATTGTGTTTTGTTAGCTGGTTATGTACATTTCAAAAGAGATTGTGGAAATATTGATATAGTCTGTTGCTAAGATACGCAGCCTATCCTAACAACATTCTCATAGCAGAGGTACCTAGCCCTCGAGCCTGCTTGGGCTGAATTAATATTTCACTGCCATTGCTCAAGTAACGTTGTGTGAATCTGATGTGATTTGAGATATCTATAGGAAAGACATCCAAAACTGTGAAGAGTATAGTAGGAATAGAACAACCAAGAATATGAGGAAATTTAGGGAAAATGGTTTTAGTTTCTTTCTCAAAGAAGTCTGGCCGATTGTCACGGTGCATTAAATTGAAGTTGTTTGAAGGACAACGGTCTCAATGTAACTAGGGTCTCTCTCATAGGAAGGAAGATACAACTTGTGATGTATTTTCACTTTTATGTGATGAGAAATGCAAAATCAGAAATTTAACTTAATCATAAGTTATGGATTTCGAAAGTTCTTTAGTTATGTTAAAGTTCAGTGTGATACAATCACAATTCATTTTTTGAGAAAAAGGACAGAAATGTCTCTGTTCTTTTCAAAAATTGGTCTTCAACCTCCCAAGTCAGTTTTCTACTTTTAATTTTCTTATTCAAACGAGAGACTAAGCAGATATTTTGGTGTCTGCCTGTATGTTGCATACCTTAATCCTCTGGTGACAAAATTAATATACTTATCATTTATCATAACGAAAATTGTTACCTAGACAACTTTGCAGGTGTTGAAAATGTTTGGCATCATTTTTTACCTTGAAAGTGTTGAAATGTTTGCCTTTAAAATAAGTGACATTGGCAAGGATGACGAGTTACTTGAGAATTTTTTTCGAAAAGTAAGTCTGGCATCTAATAATCGGGCATTTGTCAAATCACTTTGTTTTCATCTTCCTCCAACAGGAATTTTCTGCCTGAATAAGTTAGACGACCTGTTGAAACTTGTTGGAAATCCCATGGTGATTAAAGAAGGAAAGTGGGTGGTTCAGAAGTATATAGAGCGCCCTCTATTAGTTTACAACACCAAGTTCGATATTCGCCAGTGGTTCCTGGTCACCGACTGGAATCCTCTGACCGTCTGGTTCTACAGAATGTGCTACCTCAGGTTCTGCACGCAACCTTTCACCATGGATAGCTTTGATGCGTAAGTACTTACGGGCTATATCCTACCTCCGTTTTTATCCTTGCGAGTTCGACTGGCATTTTTGCATTCTGTTTATTCTCATTTCGTTAAATTTGGAACAAGTATATCGAAAAGTTGACATGTTATACTATCTTCTTATCAACCTTGATAACTTATGTTATAGCTTCAGTTAAATGAGAGGAGCAGTGTCTGTGTGAATAAAACACAAAAAATGGGCTTGAGTGTTGATCGACACGATTTATGAGCCTTTGACTTCAGAGATACCTTATAGCTCCAATCGACAGAATAGAGCAGTATCTATACAGGTCAAATAGATGGATGTGAGTGCCAATTCAATATGGTTTATTAAACTTTGACTCCAGACATACCTTATAGCTCCAATCGACAGAATGGAGCAGTATTTATACAGGTCAAATAGATGGATGTGAGTGCCAATTCAATATGGTTTATTAAACTTAGACTTCAGATATACCTTATAGCTCCAGTCGACAGAATGGAGCAGTATCTACATGATGTGAGTGCCAATTCAATATGGTTTATGAAAATTAGACTCCAGACATATCTCATATCTCCAGTCTACAGAGTGGAGCAGTCTCTGTATGATTCAAATGGCTTGAGTGCCAGATAATATGGTTTATTAAAGTTAGATTCCAGACATACCTCATATCTCCAGTCTACAGAGTGGATCAGTATCTGTATGATTCAAATGGCTTGAGTGCCAGATAATATGGCTGAGTTAGACTTATAGACTTCAGGCAAGTCTAGATGGATTGGACTGTCAATCAATGTGACCTTTGACATGACACTGAGGGAACTCTTTCACCTCCGGTAGGGTGTGGAATGCTGCCTGTAGGATTCAGTCTGTAACCTTGACTCTACTAATACTTTATGTAGTAAGTAATGATTTAAGTAAAGGAATGGTTGCTGTAGGCATTCAAAATATAGTGAAATTGTAACAATTACTGTGTTATACCACTGTACAAAACGTCACAGCAAACTACATCACATGAATTAAGAACACACCCCACTACAAATAAAAAATCCACAGTGAGCCTTATTTTTGTTTGTCATTTTGCAAACCTTCATCTTACTTTAAAATTGGAAGAACATTTCTGTCAGTCGTTCCAAAAACCCTTAAATGTCTGACAGTTGTCTCTTTATTGATTTGTGTAACTTAAACCTTAGTGATCACTCATAATAGATGTTGATATCAGTTTCAATAATTCTTTGAGATTCCATGACGCAAATGGAAGAATTGACTGTGCAGAACCCGGCCGATAATTTTTCTTTAGGAAATTCATATCAGCTACCTTTGAGACATAAGTAAAGCTGAGATGACTTCACAGGATGTTAAATGATGTCAAAATGCCTTTCAAAAGCCCCATGATTTGGGCCCATGGGGTTGGTTTACTCCGAGTGGACATGCTTCACCTCTGGGATAAGTGACATCTAAGAGTGGCATGGAGGGAAGTTCTCAACTTCCATAACATTCTCCCCCATCTCCTTGGATCTCTGTATGAAAGGCCTAATATAAGGACTTCTGAAAGCCGGTCAATCACTGCAGGCATTTCCTTTCATGTTAATCCATTTTGGAAAAGACCCAAGTCTTATGTTATATGGAAAATTGAGAAGGTGAGGCCCTGCAGTGCGAATCTCTGGGCTGAAATTGCTTCGTAAGAGCAGCTGAGATTCCTGGAAGCATGAAGCTTGGATGTTAAATGTAAAGAGGTTATTGCACAGTAATGCAAGAACCTCTTGCTGAGGAATGTCTAAATTAACTCTGCAATGTTTGAAAAAGTGGTGGAAAGTTTTGGAAAGCTAGATTATGTTATTTAACATGAGAAGATGTGAAAAACAGTCCAACATTACAAGAAAAAGTGCCTGGAGTATGCGATCAGAAATCAATGAGAATAAAATGCCAAATACATTCCTAATGCAAAGTTACTTTTCTGCTATTAGTATGTTTGCCTGTGACTTTTGAATGTTTTTTGCCCCTATAAATAGATGTTTTCAGTGCTGTAGCTTTCATTGCTTTATGTTAGAACCTATACAAGGCAAAATGGGTAAGAGCCCACAGATCTGTTTGAAATAGAGTTAAGGCTGGTTCATACTCCAAAGTACTACATCATGGATGTAAAAACCATGTATCATAAAAATATGTCAGACGAAGAAGATTTGTTTACCATATACCGTTATTTATGTCAAGTTGTCAACCGTTATTTTTTCTCAGTGAAACCTAATGTGAAAAATGTAACCCCTCACAAAGGTGGTACATCATATTACAGGAGAGACTTACATGTGTAAGTGCTGACAGACAGAAATACATTGCTTACCTTGCAAAATGCATATCAACCCATAGCAAAGTGTATTGTGGTGTAATCGATATAACTCCACACATTTTAACTGGCAAATTGAAGCTTAACCTAAACATGTACAGCTTCTCCTGTAACCTGTGCTACGTCAATTCATCACCCATTCTCTAATGTGGATGGGTCCGGCATCAGCTTTTTACCACCCTGACCCTAAGGACAACAAAATCCTGATCCCCCCCGGTGTAGTCAAATGTGATCAAGGCCTTTAATGCGATTTCAAGGTTTGAGCAAAATGTTATTTTCAATGATTGGCACATTATAAAGCCAAAAAAATATATTAAAAAAATACATTTACGACTGATTGGCCGTGATGATGTCACTCAATCTCCTGTTGGCATATGCATCCAGAAATTAATCACAGAATATGAATAATTTGTATCTTTACAACTCAATAGGCTACCAGGATATGGTTTTCACCAACTAGTGTGGAGACCTTATCTATGGAAATAGTCAACTTTGGCTACTGGGATTTTCTTGTAACAAAAGAGAGTTTGGAACTACAATAACATGGGTAGCTTGAACAAATTTTGGCAGACTTTTACTGATGAAGATTTGACTCAATTTTGAACAATGAAATGAGGGTCATTTTCAGCTAAGTTATGCAAAGACTGATCAATCAATGATCTGTAGATTCAGAAGTCATAATCTGCCATAAACATGATTGGCAAGAATAATCTCTTGGGTTATAAATATGTATTTAATTGAAAGTTGGGGGATTAGGAAGACAATTTGGAGCCGAATCTGTCTTAAATGTTACTTTTATGTGAATTTTGGCCACTAGCCTACAATTACGGTTATTAATACGAATATCACAAATTTTGATAATGCTACAATTTTAATAATAATATGAATATTATAATGCCTTAACTATACGTAACAGCTCTGCAGTCTGGCTGTACTGGACAAGCCGTAATGTCTGCAGAGCTATTGTGATCAGGAGGCATTACCGCATGTCAACAGGCTTTCATTGGTCCATGTTTATCCTGATATAATCAAACATTGGTGAAAATGTTCAGATTATAGGGACTAATTTTTAAATGAAGTGTTTGGGGCATTGTCAAGTTAATTTGAGGTTAGTTATAGGGCATTTTTGAAATTCATCCAAAATTGCTTGTTTTCTTTCAAATTTTTGATCAATATAGATAGCCCAATGTAAGCTTAATTAGTCAGAAATGTAAAAACAGTCCAATATGTTATCTTGAAAACTGCCTGGTGATGGAATAAAACTATAGAAACCACTTTGACTGGTATGGATACTACCTTAATCTATTTTTTCATAAATTTATAAATAACACAGATCTATGCTTTCCTTATCATCATTAATGATTGAAGCTAATTAGCTGTTAAAATTCATTTATTCAGACTAGAAAGAACAACTAGAAAGAACAACATTGCAAGAAACCTTGTTGATTATTGGGCACAATGAAAAAAAAAAATTACACAATATTTAATGATATTATGCTAAGGAGAATTATTCTCTAGAATTTTTATAGGACTGCATTAATTACAAAAGTAGTTTTTTTACCATCAATATCTCTTCCCCTGGACATGATGGTGCTATGTTCTAAAGGACATTGCACTATGCTATTGATTGAATCTGGTGCAAAATGAAATATGGTTTATGACAATGCAAGCGTCTATTCCCTGCTATTGTTGACCAGAAAATCAATGTCAATTTTGAGAGATAAAAGCAACTGTTAACAACTGCTTATCTACTGCAAAATGCCCTGTGTCGGTAAATATTTAAAAGTTAGAGGGCCTGATGGTTGGACCCTAGCAGAATCTTCAGATGCCTCTGCAGTTAGCCTCTGCAAAAGATCCTTCTAGGATCAAAATGTCAGGCACCATCATAAAGAAAATGAATGTCATAGAAGCTGCTATTGAATTTGCATCTGAAGTTGTAAACTGCATTTTACTTATCTTAAAGTCTTGTAATCTTATTTTGAATTGTGAGTTGGCACTTTTTATTTTCAGTGTATCATATAAAGTGCTTTGGGATTGTTGGTAACGATGAAAAGGCACTATGGAAAGATAAATTATTATTATTTACTTTTAAGTGGCATCAGATAGAAACTTGTTTCCATGAATTGGTTTGAGTTCTACCCACAAAACCAAACTTGAATAAATGTTAGAATTAACATGCAGCTGATGGTTGTGAGAGTCATATCACCTAGTTCTTTGTCTAAAACAAGAAAAAGTCCTATTCCTTTCTAGACACAGTTTCTGTGTGTTTACATGGGATTATTGATTCTCTGACCATGTCAAGGGAGTTAAAGGTTGCCAGATGGATTCTACAACTATATGTGGGTTGGTTCGTGACTAAATGTTTGTGATGCAGACATCTTGTTTGTATAGCTTTTATATACATATGTAAATGTCAGAGCAACAAACATATTCATTGGGTAATCAGTTGTGAATTATGCCTGCAGATGTCATACGATTTCGGTGCAAATAGTCGCAGCAAGGCACCAAACAGATCAAATTCAATGATCGTTTGTAAGCCCATGTGAGTTAGGTTGTCGGATTTAATATGAATTCAATACAATTCTTCATCATGTTACATCTGTGGAGCGCACGTTTTGTAAGTCACAAGTGAATTTGTTTGAAATCCAACACAAATGACCTTACTTTTGAGAATTACTGTCAATCTATGTTTCCCGAATTGGCCTCAGCATTCGAAGTAATTCATCCTACTTTACTTGGACTTAATACATTCATTTAAAATTTGAAGTGATTTTATTTTGGAAACTTTTCGAAGTTGCTTGTGAAGCCCTGTCTAATTTCTGCTTCCTTGTAAATATGTTCTTTTCGGTCTTGTGTAATATGTTCAATGTTAGCATGCTAAAAACTGCTAAAGAAAATTCAATTATTATAAACCCCTAGAGGATTTTTACTTTTCTAAAATGTTCCCACACATTGAGGAGATTTAAAGAAGCTATACATGGCAATATTACCCAGCGAGGGGAGAGCTCTCCAGAGTGTGCATTCATGTTACAAGTGTTTTTTGGACTGCACATGAGTGACCATTTCTTGACCGTCTAGCAATTTTGAGGCGCTAACTTGATGGCCCTTGGAAACAACAGCAGTTTCCCTATGAAAAGAATACAAAGGTGGCTATTACAGTCATCATAAAAACATGAAGACGCAACGCATTAGAACAGACAATTGATTTATGTTTGAAACTAAACCCATTGTATGTTTGTCAGAGTGTCAGTGATAAATTAAAGTGCATAGATTAGACTCTCTCCTCACAAAATTAATCAACCGCATCTTTCTTTCCATCTGGTTTCAAGTTTACTCTACTAGTTTTCTTTTGATTGGAGCTTCAAGACTTAAGGCAACTAGTCTGCCGTTCCATGGCACAGTTTCACTCACGAATGATATAAGCAAACTTACGTCGTTGATAGTGTTTTTTTTATGTTTTTTTTCTCTCTTTCCTGTTCGCTACTTTTCATGTGACAAACCTCATCTTATGATCGGTATGTTTTCCACGAATACCAAGATAGTACACCTGTTTAATCTTGCTAGAAGACATTTGGAATGACAGTTGACAGTTACCTTCTTTTACCAAATGAAATTTTTAGAACATTGGAACAATTTGGGACATTAAATTACAAGCCCCATGACATTGTTTCAATTTCACTGTTTTATCGAAGTCTGGTTCATGATTGAGCCGATTCGTCTGTCACGGAAGAGGGAGAGGAAAGACATTTTTTTTCTTCCATTGGAGAAGATTTGAAAGGATTGCAATTCATGAATACCGGATTTACAATTCTCTGTTTATATTTCTGTCTGGAGGTCACAGAAGGAAACATTCGGAGACTTTAGGAAAAGTCAATCAAAGTTGCAATGATTATGAAACAGTGATTGGTTGTTTTTATGCGTAGTGATAAAGCATCATAATGGTGTGGAATGTATGTTTGTGCACCTGAGTGTCTGGACATAGCATCGCATAGACCACTCAGTCTACTAGATCAGTATTAAACATTCTGTACCTAGGTAGATTTACTGCAGCACCTGTAATAATATGATGAAAGGAGAGGTGAAGGGGAGGAGAGGGGGGGTGGTGGAATTAAGGGGTTTCCATCTAAAGACTGCATTAATATTAGTAGCCAAAATTGATCTAATTTTGCAGGAAATCCTAGTGAAGCAGTATTGCAAGAAACCCTTGTTGATTATTGAGCACAATGAAAAAAAGAACTACACAATATTTAATGATTTTATGCTAAGGAGAATTATTCTCTAGAATTATTATAGGACTGCATTAAATTACAAAAGTAGTATTTTTACCATCAATATCTCCTCCCCTGGACATGATGATGCTATGTTTCTAATCATCAACTCCCTTTCTTCTTTTTTCTTATTATCCTCACTTTGGCAATAACACTATTACCCTCCCTTTGGCTGCAACACTGTTACCCTCACTTTAGATGCAACACTGTTACCCTCACTTTAGCTACATAACACTATGACCCTCACTTTAGCTGCAACACTGTTACCCTCACTTTGACAGTAACACTATTACCCTCACTTTAGCTGTCACGCTGTTTACCCTCGCTTAAGCTGTAACACTTATAATAATAATAAATTACATTTATATAGCTCTTAATACAGCGTTTCAAAGCGCTCTACAAAGTAGGAAAGAGACAAAGGAAACCAAGGAAGAAAAGAAACTAGGAATGAAACAGAAATGTTACCCCCACTTTAGCTGTAACACTATTACCCCCTCTTGGGCTGTAACACTATTACCCTTACTTTAGCTGTAACACTATTACCCTCACTTTAGCTGTAACACTATTACCCTCACTTTAGTTGTAGTAACACTGTTACCCTCACTTTAGCCGTAACACTTTTGCTTTATAATACATGTACATGGCTTATACCTTTTCGATCATATCCGTCCACCTTGGTTATGATACATTGTATAAATACCCCTCCCACCACTTGGATGTTATAGGATAATGTTTATCAAGGACTATTCCATGCAGACCTTGCTGCAGTACGTTACACTCTTAGGGTATCCAAACTTTGATGACGCATTTTGTCAACTGGAAAATGTGAGCTGTATACTAGCAACTATTTATTATTCCAGGGACAAGAAATATGTGCATGTTGCAGGTGTTTAAAAGACATGGTGTTATTTTCTTATGTTGTATTAAAGTTACATTTTGCTATTTTTAAATGACATGCCTCAAATGAGGTATTACTAATGTTACAGAATTACGTATAGTTCATTCCTTCTGTGTGGAAGATTTTCAGTGAGTCATATTAAAATTGATCATTTTAGCCCAATGCACTCTCAAGTCAGTGTCGAATGAGTGGAAATAGTCTGATAATTGGCTTCTTGAAAACAATTGTGTTATGTTTCCATTACGACTTTTGTTTATATTCAATTTCTTTAGCTTCTACTTGGGATTCTGTGAATATTCTTGTCAAATTTATCAGTTGTTTTATCATGTTTGGTTTCCAGAATAATTAAACTGAAAGCTTATGTATCTTTCTTCTCTTCAATTCAGATCCATTCATCTGTCAAATCAATCTATACAGAAGAATTATGAGAATGCAACAACGAGGTCACGGATGCTTCCCGACGATAACATGTGGGACAGCGAGGAATTTAAGGCCTACCTGGAGAAGAGAGGCTGCGGGAACGTCTGGGATGATGTAGTTTATCCTGGGATGAAGAAGGCTGTTGTGTCTGCTTTACTCTGTTGTCAGGATGCAGTGACTATGAGAAAGGTAATTTAGCAACTGGGTTTCATGCTATGAAGAGAGTTTAATGGTATGAAGGGAGGTTAATGCCATGTAAGTAGTATATGCTATGAAAGGAAGTTAATGCTATGGAGGGAGGGTTAATGCTATGAAGGGATGTTAATGTCATGAAGGGAAGTTAATGCTATGAAAGTAGTATATATGCTATGAAAGGAGGTTTAATGTCATGAAGGGAAGTTAATGCTATGAAAGTAGTATATATGCTATGAAAGGAGGGAAATGCTATGAAGGGAGGGTTTATGCTATGAAGGGACGTTAATGTCATGAAGGGAAGTGAATGTTATGAAAGTAGTATATGCTATGAAAGTATTATATGCTATCAAAGGAAAGTAATGCTATGAAAGTAGTATATATGCTATGAAAGTAGTATACATAGCTATGAAGGGAGGTTAATGCTAGGTAATGAGGGTAATGCTTTGAATTGATGTTAATGTCATGAAGGGAAGTTAAATTTAACATGTTAATTAGTTCTAAAATTTCTAGTTACCCTTCTTTTTGAATCCCATGAAAATGTTTTTTTTTATTTAGTTTTTACTCACTTGTAATATTTCATTGCTTCTTAAGTTTCATTCTAACTTTATATTTAATTTGCATTGTTTTAGACCTTCACAATCACTTGTTAAGTTTCATTCTAACCTTGTATTTAATTTGCATTGTTTTAGACCTTCACAATTCTAACGTTGTATTTACTTTGCATTGTTTTAGACCTTCACAATCACTTGTTAAGTTTCATTCTAACCTTGTATTTACTTTGCATGGTTTTAGACAATCACTTGTTAGCATTGCCATCAAATGCCTATTTCTATTCCACCTCCCATCTGTTATTTTCTTCCCGCCCTTTCTCTCTAAGAATTCCTTTGAACTTTACGGGGCGGACTTTATGATGACAGATGATTTTGATCCCTGGTTGATTGAGATCAATTGCAGTCCAGCTATGGGTGCCACTACCGAGATTACCGAGCGTCTCTGCGCGGAGGTGATCGAAGACACCCTAGCAGTCGTACTGGATCGCAGGAAGGAGAAGGACTGCGATATCGGCAACTTTGAACTAGCCTACAAACAGGTATTTATACGCGGTCACAACATCTTGTTGATTTCAAAATCAAAGTTGCAATATTTAGGTATTTTTTAAATGACAAAACAAGTGGCGCTACAGATAGGTATCATCTTTTAGGCTGCTTTGGATTAATTTCCAAAGGTTGAATAAGGTTAGGTATTTAAGAAATAATGTAAAAATATATGGGACATTGGCTATAATGTTGGGAGAAACTGAATCACTAAGGACAGTACCACATGTATAGCTTTGAAAGATCACAGGAGGGTTTTTCCATTATGGTTCCAAATGTGTGTATTTTTAAAAATATCTTTGTTGTATTATTGGCGTACTGTATTTCCTTTTTTCCTTTTTTTTTTCCTTTTTTTCCTTTTTATAAAATTTACTCTGGGTGAAAATCGTGTTAGAGGTTATTGTGAGCACATTGTATTTTGTAATCAATATGTTTAATCTCTTTCAGCATTCAGTACATGTCCCTATATACGTGGGAGCCAATATGGTAGTAGAAGGCATCGGATTACGCAAGCCATCGGATGGACTCAAGAGGCAGAAGAGTACCTCAAACATTTCTGGTAGACCTACGGATACACATATCATTAGGAAATATCAGCACCAAAAGGCAAAAGCAGTCAAAAAAACTGTCTCAGAGGAGACGGTTGAAGCCAGTTCACCTGTAGCCAGGGCGACCAACTTGGAGGACATGCAGAAAAAGCTGGCAGGTATTGCACTCTCGACCGATAGCATAGAACCCGCTGACCTTCCTAGATTCCGTCTACCTAAGTACAAGAAGAGTAAATCTAGGAAGTCCAAGTGGGACAGTAACCTCTCCAGATCAATTGATTTTAACAAAGGGTTACTCGTTCACGAGGAGATGAAGATGAAAGTAGATTACCTGCAGAAACTGCAGGACACTGCTGAAAATACAAACAAATTGCAGGATGCTGCAGAGAGTACAAACAAAATGCAGGGTGTTGCAGAGAATACAAACAATAATAACCAGGGTTTAGAAGAATGCCACCTGGGAGGGTACTCAGTTAAAGTGTATCAAGGGTCGTATGGGCCAGCCTGGCCAAAGAGGGAAGTGGGGGTGCATGTAAAAATACCCCATGTTGGCAAATAACAGATAAAACAACCTAGGGCTCCCCACACAACTCTTGCCGAGTATCGTAAAACGCAGAGAAACAAAAAGGTGAAACATACGCTGCACCATCAAATGAGTTACATTGAGAACAGTGTATGAGCCGCTGATGGGGGGGGGGGTGGGGGGGGACATCTCCATACTGGTATGATGGAGGAGGGCTCCATGGTATTACCCAGTGGTGGCCAATCACTACCTCGTATGTCTCCTGAATCATTGATTTATGTTTGGTGATGTGCCTTTTATCTGGAGCTTTTGATAACCATGTAGACAAGATTTTGTCAGATTAAATACATAAAAACTTACGACTTCCTTAGGGTGGCTTGCAGTGCAATAAGTCATCTAAATATGGATGCACACAACTGAAATGTCTTCCTAACATAGATGTTAATTAAAATCAAAAGGCTTCAAGCAAACAATGGTAGTAATTCTTTTTTTTCTCTCGCTTTTTGTAGGTCTATAAAATTACTGCTTTGACCCCGGGAATTAAAGTCAAGTACAATTGTTTTGTACATATTTGAATATCCCTTATACTCAATACCGGTTAATCATGGTAGTGGCTTGTAACAGCATAGCAATGTGGCTGAGCACATCAGTTTCCAGTGTAGCTGGATACAACAGTTTATTGTGTGGCTAGTGACAGCTGTGCCTAGTGTGACAGATGTAGCTGTAATTAGTGTGACAGATGTCAACGGTGCCATTGGTGACAGCAGTTTCCACTGTTGCTGGTGAAACAGTTTGTGTGGCTAGTGACAGCAGTTACTATTAGGGCTGATGTCATCACCTGACAGTGTTATTGAATACAACTAGGTGGCTAATGTCAGTAGATAATAGTGTGTGTGACCGGTCACAGCAGTCCATGCCGTGGCCAGGGTATGCCTTGTCCACTAAAACTGTGACCTATATATACAACAATCTTAAACATCACTCAGTTTGTGTCTGTGTTTAATGAAATGGAAATGGTGGAAATTGCCTGCAAAAACTGGTCTTCCTTGCAGAAATATCTCACCTGTTAAATCTGATTCATGTGATGTGCTGACAAATAGATTAGTTCTTCTTCTTCATTTGATGTTTTAGCAGGAAATTAAGGAAAACTCTAAAACACACACAAAGGTCTAGGTTCATCAACACGATGAATCCAAAAATTTCCTGTGACAAACTGTTAAACTTAAAGACATAACACATTTTTTCTTAAAGTTTTGTGAAGTTTGTTTAACTTGCAAGCAAGGGAAATCTTACTAATTAGTCAGTTTATTTACTTGTCTTATATTGAAACAATTAATCTTCGTGCTTGTCAGAACAAATCTTTGTGAATTCAATCATGTGTGAGGGGGATTAAACGGATACTTAATGGGTTAATCCGGCTAACTCTGATAAATTACACTAAGCCGCTGAGGTGGCAGTGTTTAATATACATAGAAAAGGTAAACAGATTTTATTTATATCTGTAACTTCGTTGTGTTATAATGCTGCAAATTTGTGGAGTTTATGAAGTTTTCAAAATGTTTAGACATTATGTGGAGCTTGTGACAACTGAACTTGAAACAAAGTAAACAGTCACCATTTTTGCATGTCTGATATAGTTTTATGAGTATTAAACCTAATAGCAAGTGCTGGTAAAGGAGAACAGTATTTCATTAAATACAGAATATTTTCTTAAGTTTGTAGCGTGAAGAAATAGAAAGATGAGAGATAGGTATTTGACTTTACACAGTAAATTATTATTTTAATAATGTTATTTTAATAACTTAGCAATCTTCTAGCTGCAAAAAAAGAAGAAAAAAAAGCTAATAGGATTCATAATACTTACTAATTGGAGAAATACTTTTCGTAAATTCATGTGGATTGATAGACATTGTGGAAACAAGTTTGACAGCATGAGAAATTCATTCTTTAAGTCTTCTGGTTTAGTTTACATAAGTGATCCCATCTCTTGCTCTTTTTTTAAGAGCATCGTGCGTGTCAGTTTAAATTTATCGGAGAAGTTCTACCGACACACATCAAAGCTTCCTTTACCTTCCACAAGATGGCATTTCACCCTGTCTGTGTTCTGGCCACACCAAAATGTGAAGGGTTACAAGTAGCAAGCAAGGTTCTTGATGTCAACCCTCCTGTTTTCACTAACAACATTTCTATTTCTTTCCTTACCCCTAAGGCCTTGTGACTACTACTCAGGTAAAACATTTGCTGCTGTCTGGTCTCTGAGTGCGGTGCTTTCTATATTTTCATGAGTTTCTTTCACTTTTCTTGGGGTTTTTTCTGTTCTCTTAGTGGTATAGGTTGCACATTTTTATAACAGACTTTTTAACCATCAGTATGTCACAGTGTTGCTTCTGGAAGTCGTGTTGGACTCTAATATTGCAACAGTACATACCCCAAACAAGAGTTACCCATAATGCAGCAGTGATAAAATCCTGAAACATGAAAGTCATATCTTACAAGAGTTACCCATAATGCAGCAGTGATAAAATCCTGAAACATGAAAGGCATATTATACAAGAGTCACCCATAAAATCTCTCTAATATCGTTCCCACTATAAGAAATGACAAAGGAGATATAGATTAGGCCTTTAGTAAACATATGACTCAGAAACTAGTCCATTAAATAGTGGCTTCCCGACAATGTTGAACAACAAAGCTTAGAATTTTAAAATATCGTATAACCTGATATTTTGGGCTGTTCCCACCACATGAGTAATGGAACATTTATTGAAAGAGAGAGTATTTTATTGGTGTCATATTTGAAATATGTGAGCCATCTACATCACACATTTCAAGAATAAAGAAAAAGGTATTAAGAGATTTCCTCATCTCGATAGAAAACTCACGTTTGGGGAACCATAAATCTCGAGAGATTCATTCATGTGTTTATGAGGATTATTTTGACAGCGAGGAAATTAATGCATGTGATCAATAGTGTTTTTAAATATGTAAGGAGGTTAATAAATACATCATTTCAGACACATTGCTTATTCAAATCCGGTAGAGACTGTTAGATTTATTGACGTCCAATTTAAAGAAGACAAAGTATCACGGCTTTTCTCTAGGTAGTTTCTGATCAAATTGTGGAATTTTTAGGATTTAAAAATCAAGAGACTTTTTAACTGTTGTTCCATAGCCAAAACTTGAAGCACTAAATCAATGTCTGTTCCATCCCCCCAAAGACATTTCCTGGTTTCATAAGTCAACTGTTTCATCGAGCAGGCGCTGACTTTTATTCCTCTTTGTCAAATTCCCATGGAATGACTTGCCTGTAGCGATATTAGTGGTTTGTTACATGCAATTTATTCATGCTAAAAGCTATAAGAACATTTATCACCTGGTTTCAGAGGAGTATATTAAGGTATAACAGATCTGACTTTGCCACAACTTAAAATCTGGTACATTGACATTTTTGAACGAATACTGCGTACGTCAATTGATTTGTTACTCTGTGAAGGATGTAATCTTCTGCGAAAAGAAGTATTCAGCCCTTTTTTTTTCAAATAAAAATAAATAAGAGAGAAAGACATGACAGCATAGCTGTTGATTTGTAAATATATTTACAAACAAAGAGAAAGAAATATTGAAAGTATAATAGATAAAAAGGAAATAATTTAGCGAGAAATTCAAGTAGTTTCATTCACGTGCATTTTGTATGCATAAAGTTATGACAAGTACGTACGGTGCTGTTGTGAAGCTACGAAGGACTATCAGTTCACGGGCAGGTAGAAAACATTCACGGCATGTTTGTCACTCGTTTATCAGATTTCATTAAAAGGGACACTAAAAAGTAGCTTTTTATTTTCCGCTGATTAATTTTTATGTTTTTTCAATCATAAAATCTCACCACTATATGCACTGGATTAAAGTTTGGTTTAATCCAAGCATTAGTTCAAATAATAAAACATAAATTAGAAATTTTGAAGATTTCTGATTTTAATTTGTTGCATGTTTTATATACTAAAATATAAAACATGTACTTTCATTTCAGTTTTCTCTTTTTCAATGTTTCATCTCATCTTCTAGCCTTGTTTATACTAACCTTTGATAGTAAGTGTGTTTAAGTTTGATAGTAAGTTTGATATCCATGTAATTCAAGACAACTTCCACTGCACTCCAATATTTCCCCAAATATTGCAAAAATTACATTGTCATCTTGAAAAAAAGGGAGAAAAAAAAACAAAGGAAAAAATAGTAAGTTTGATTGAAGTTTGTGTAAGTTTAAGTCTGATAGTAAGTTTGATAGTAAGTTTGATGTGCATGTAATTCAAGACAACTTTCACTGCACTCCAATATAAGGACATAATGGGAAAACAAAATAGAGTCTACTTTCTCTATGGTACTATATTTCATCCTAATGTAGAACATCTTGAAATGAAAAAATATTGAAAGAAAAAGAACGACCAGAGGAAAATATTATATTAAGTCTTTCCATTCTCTTCCTATATTGAGCATTTACCTGATGATTTTGTCAAGTCTGTTGCCATGGCGATAACATCAACTTGTTAACATTACTGTCATGCAGCTTCATCGATAGGTTTCCATGGCAACAAGTTCACCTTGCCTATGACACTATCATTCTTGCACTGGCTGTCAAACTCTTAACTTAATTACTTTATGTTACCGGCACTCTCTGCCATCATGTATGTTGCCATGGCAACAAACTGAAATTTTCTTCTTCTTCTTCTCTTTTTGTCTTTTATATAACATAACGCTTGCCTGATAAATCTCTGCTTGCTACAGACCCGTCTCCAGAGTCGACTGGCGAAACGCCACATGGAAGCCCTACGCAGCCAGATTACCAGCATGACCAAACCTGCTGTACGTTATCCCAATGTTTTTACGTAGTTCTCTAGTCATCATAACTCTGTCTGAGCTATGAAGCTCGTCTGTCATCTAAGATTGGTAATCGGTAATCGGTAATGGAGGTTGTCACAGCTCATTTACGGTCTGCAATTTTTGAAACATGAGGTTTCATGTTCAAGCCATTTAATCGCTATGCATGTGTCACAAATTTATTCCTAAACATAATTGTTTGGTACATATCTTTTCAACAACATAGGATGGCCTGGGAGCATATGTAGATGAATATTGCCAATCCTGTTATGATAAATGCCTTGTGAAAGGCTTGTAAGCAATGCTGTGCCAAAATCAGATCTCAGTACAGCATAGATATGTTCAACCTTGGCTAATACATTCCCAATATACTCAGTTTTCATATTTTCATAAGTTTTATCAATGGTATCTTGTTATCAACATGTACAACACAACATGTACAAAGCAACATGTAAAAAACAACAAATACAAAACAACCTAGGAATATGGCCAGGGTTGGGAGCTGGGGGGGGGGGGAGAGGAGGACTTCATGGGAAATTCTTGAGTATTATACTTTAGGTAATGTAAAAGAACATTTCATTGTACTTGATTTAAGAAACCTTTAGTGAACCCTACAGCCGCTATACAGCTTGCAATGAGGGGTGATGTAAAAGGTATGAACAACATACTATATATAAATCAACACTTTTGTCTACATTGAGGCAGTTTATTTGTGCGTATACCAAGCTCATTTGAATATGTCGGTGGCTTTTATGTCTCTGTGGAGTCTGTAGGTTTGTTACATGTGTAGTTGTATCGCCATACAAGGAACAGCTACCTTTGGGTTTGAATAGGAATTTTCTAAAGCTCAACAATTTCCAAATCTTGAAAATGATACACTTCTCTTAAGCCATGTCATAGTGTCAAGGAATCTTTATTTTCAACTGCATTACAAGAAAATATATGTAAATATATAAGTTGAAGATTTATCCGAATATACTACAAAACAGCAGCACCTTTAATTTTAAGATAATTTGTGAATAATGCAGCTCAAGCATAAAAATAGTTTAAATATAGAAAGGACCATAAAATACTTACCTACCACACTTTCATAGCAGATGTTTTGTAGCCTAGGCTACATTGCAAGTAGGAATTTGGACTAAGGGTGCTCATGTTACAAAATATGAATTCAAATTAACAGCTTATTGCACCTTTCTGAATGAGGAGCAAATTTTTCATAGTTTGTACTGCTTATTGCAGGTAGTAGTGACTGGAGATGGTTTACAGGGACGAGGGATAAAATTATGAAACAACCAGTTTACTTTAAGTGAACTTGTTTATCATTTCCTCTCTCTTCCCCCAGTCCACATAGCAACAATATCAGCTGCTAACATGCCCTATTGTTCGTACAGTCATTCTATGATATTGTTTGTCTGTGTTTGTACACATACATTTGCTTTCTGCATGCTGTGTCTGTATCACCTTTCCACTACTCATCCACCAACTTTCTCACCTTCACAGGCTTTGCACTAGATGGTGCTTGGGGACGGAGATCCTGCTCCAGTTGCGGTCTGCAAGATGGTGTCAGGATGGATGAAGACTTCAGCGGTATCTGTTCCTGTCAGCAAGATTCTGTCATCATTTCACCTGAATCACCTCTACGCACTTACACACCTGGATCATTGCACCCCAAACTAGCAAAGACACGTTCGGACACTAAGCTTTCCCTTTCTCGATATAAACTTCACCGACCTCACACTGTCCAGGATGACTCGGATCCAATACCCAAATCCGGTGCCTTTTACCGCAATCGGCAGGGACATTTCATTTCAGTCGATGGGCCTGTAGCGACTTCTTCAGAGGACACCAAACTTAAAAGAACTGGTTTTGCAAAGGGTAGAATAAAACCAAACATTAACCGCCAGCAGAGAGAAAAGCGAGCTCTACTGATTAAAAACAGGGAGACTGTGAAACAGAGACTACCTATGGCAATTACTAACAGCTTGTCTTAAAAACTATTTTAATAACATACTCTCTGCAATAACATACCCTGGAAATGTTTGTATAAATTTGCTCTTGTTTTACTTTTTTTATTTGTGCATAAATACATGTACATATATCCAAATGTCTTACACCCTGAAAGCTTTTTTAGCAAGCCACTGAAATTGTGTATGCAATGAAATGTTTTTCATACCTAAACAAAGAACTTGTATGATTTTACATATATGTTATCATCTGAAAATATTTTCCTACATCTAGTTTTCTTTTTGTAGCTCTGTTTTAAGCCGTCCACAAAAATTTGAGATTGATTTTTGAGGACTGGAAAAAGGGGAACACTTATCATCTTCTTTAATATGTTGGAAGTATTTTCCAATCTATTTCAGGTTTAGAATGAAATAATAATTGGTGAGGGAGGGAGGAACTATTTATTTACCAGTCAAGTATTAGCCGAAGACTACTTGAACTTTACATTTTGCAACAAGTCTGTAAATTTGGAATGTATTTATTTAATGCACACGCAGCTGGTGAGTTATTTCCACAAATGAAGTAAATACCCCCACACTATAAAAATGTATATATATTGTGTTAGCAATTATAACTACCCAGTATTGCCCCCAAGTATGCAAGTAGTAGAAACTAGAAAACATTGGCACTCATGTTCAGCAGCTTTAACAAACATTTCACTTCCAACAAGAGAATATTTACTTGCTCAGTCTAGCCCTTGTCTCAGAATAACTGAGATAGTCTAACCAGCTTTAGCCAGAAAGATATAACTAAATTGTCATGAGTTATAATATTTAGTATGTTGATGTATCTATCACATTTAGTACAAGAAGCCTGTTGTTGAGGTCAATGGTCATTTCAGGATAGCTTGTGTTATTGTGAATTTATTGTTTGTCATATCACACTGATTTTCACTGTATTACTAAGATCAAGTATCCCAGCAAACACAACGTTTTTGAAACGTTATTAAAACGTTTCGTCTTGTTTTGATAACGTTATTTGTGGTGTAATAAATATGTCACGAAAACGTTTTCCGGCTATTATTTTTAAAACATTTTTTTCGTTAAAACATTAATATAACATTCATATAACATTAATATCTCAAAAAACGTGCCAACGTTTTTATAACACCACATTTAACGTTATAAAAACATATTTTAGAGGCTCCTTTAAAAAATTTATGATAACGTTTTGTGTTTGCTGGGATGTTGTACACCCTTACTATACATTACATCAAATTCATGAAGAAAACTGCGCATGTTACATCATCGAAATCACAATACGTTTTTTGCATTCTGGTTGATGGGGTAATTTACGTAACAGTAATTCGATTGTAATTAACAATTTCCTGGAGTTATGAGATTCGAATGAATCTTATGCAACGTCGAGATTCCAAAATCCAGTTTCCAAGATAACATGTCATAAATTAGGCCAAAAAACTTGGATACTGTACGGCTACTCTGAAATGTTAAAATTTACCGACGGCAAAACCGAAGAGTTTGAGAATCCAGCCACAGGAAATAAGCCCACTAACTGTTGATAGCTATTGCTCATATATAAACAAACAAGCAAAACCCCGAATATATCAGTATACATAACCTCACCTTGTAAACGTTATGATGTTGAATAAAGTAGCCAGCTATACATAAATGTTTCAAACCTTGTCAACCCTCTATTGTATTTCTATAGTAGATCTATATCAAATAAAGACATACACTACGTGATAACACTCCCTAATAATGTATACATTTATATACTACAATTGTTTACCGCGACCCCGCCGCCGATACAGGTGCGAGTTCCGCATAATATGGGCATAAGAACAATAGCTGGAGCTGACTGATTCATATACAGAAGGAAATTTAAATGATAAGCCAAACGTAACTGACCAAAATGACGTATGAACGTACATAGATTAAATATGAGAAAGAACCGCATAGAAATATTTCACTGAGTAGGCATAATTACTCACCTTCATTATTATCAGTTTTACAACTGATTATTGATGGCCTACGATTCCGTGCCATATCTCCCTTGATTTCGCAAAATAACCCGGAAGTATACGTGCAGGGTCGGTCAGTCAAAGGTCGGCCAGAGGGCGGCACGCGGTTTTGGGCGAGCCTTCTTTCCCGTGAATTCTCCTCAAATGCAAGTCTAACTATGAATGCGGGCCAAATTGTGCAACCAATGGTGGGTGCAGCTTCATGGTTGATTCTTATATGTGCGTATTAAGATATCGTATGAATTTATGAACGCACATTATTAAATATAAAGAAGTGCCGTAAACAATGCTGCTGCATAATTAAAAAGGATATATACTGGTAACTGAAGTTGGCATTCAACTTCAGTCATCATTTCAGCCACCAGAAGCTCCTTTTACGGAAGGCATTTAAAGACTCCAGGGTGCTTGTGAAATATGTCCATCGAACGGCTATCTCTACTTTATACAGCCTATACAGAAACGTTATTTGTCTGTTTGTTTATTCGCACTCAGGTTGTTCAAAATACAAAATATAACAGAGAAGACATAATAGAACGGAACAGATTGAAAAGAACAAAAAGAGTAACAGGAGCTAAACCCATTGGGCTGACAGAACGTCGGCCTATTTCCAATGGGGCCCTAGAGACAAAAAAAAATGCACTTTCAATGGTAAATTCCAATAAAACCAATAAATAAAACTCTAAAAACGCACATATTGCACATATTTCTGAAAAGTGCCTCCCCCTCCCCCACACGTACCACATACTACATGAGATGCTTCCTTAACTCAGCTTTAAAAAGACTAGAAAGCTTGATGGATTTAATATGATTTAGAAGAGCATTCCAATCCTGAATTGCCGTGAAGTAGAAAGTAGAGCTAACACCACCCTATAAGAATCGATAACATAGAAATTTTGATGTCTTGATCGAGTACCCTGATTATGAATAACACAGGTTTTGGTGAAATTGGTGGTGAGGTAGGGAGAACTACGGTTGTTAAAGATTTTGTGTGCATGGTATAACCTAATGAAGTTTGCTCTACTCGCTACGGATAACAATCCAAGACCGGAAATTTCCTCCTGCCCAATTTGGAATCTTGGGCCTTGCATAAGCAGGTAGCGTATGGCGGGCCATCAGTCTCAAATCGTGGGGAATCGACATATACCGATTTAAATCGACATATACCAATTTCCTTC
>JAAAKB020073443.1:0-13590 GCA_010014835.2 Apostichopus leukothele | reverse complement strand
AACTTAAAAATTTATAAAAAAGAGAAAATTTTAAATTCCCCCTTTTAAAAAAAAAAAAAGCGGTTTTCAAGGAGAAAAAGGGCAAATTGGGGGGGGGGGGGGTATAACAGGTGCATTGATGGGCTAGGAGTAGAGGTAACATTCTTTTTTTGAGGTATGTTACTCTTATCTTTTAACATATTTATTCAAAATTCCTTTACTACTTTCTTTTGACAGGCAGTCAAGCACATGCTCCATTTTATGATCTCTCGTTTTCCTTATGGTGACGAGTTATCAACCCTGCTGATTTCCTAAACATGGCTGGTGATATCTTGGAGGGTAACGATCCCCCAAGAAAGAGTGCATTCGGGAAAAAATCTAAAAAAGACTGGCAGGTTAAAACTTGAAGGCAATCCTGACAAAGTTTTCATCTCCGACAACTACCGGATTCCGGTCAGCACGGCTCTTATTTAAAGAAACTTTAGTGTTTGGCACGGATAAGATAAGTTTTTTTGTCAGGATGTGACCAAACTGTGTAAATATATCTGCAACATTTTTGTCCACAACAAGTGACAATAACCTTTAGGAGTTTCTGTACATTTCTATACCTTTAAAATTTATGAACATTTACAGAATGCGGTTATTTGCATTTTATATGTTTAATTTTTTTATGGCAAGGGGTTATACAGTTTCTTATTCTTGAATCAGTTAAACATGTACGTTATAAACAAAAGCCTTGTGCATGTGTTTTTTTCTCTCTAATGTGTGTTTTGTGTGTGTCTGTGTTTTGTCGTTTTTGCATTGATTACATCTTTCTTTTTGTGTCTGAATTTTGTAGAGGTTCACTAAAGAATAACACAAAGAATGAACCAAACAGGAAAATTGAAATCAAAACATCCCTTTTCATCACCACCAATTTATTTTAAGACATTAAGCAGTAAGCATACAATACACAATTTAAATATTGTTGGTATACAAATATACAAGCACAGTTTACCTAACCTAATAAAAAATACTTTGATATTGAATCAGCTCCGCAAAAGGAAGAAACAAAGCTTGTTGTTGACGAAAACTTTGCATCAATATTTTGGCCTCTTTTTCTCAAGAAATCCACTTTCAAAAAGTGACGAGGAGGTTTAGGTAGGATTGTAAGCCTTCACAACTTTGTTGACAAAACAATTATCATAAAATTCTTGGTCTCTACTCCAAGGAATCCACTTTCAAACAATTTATGGGACAGTAGATAATTTTGAAGGGTTGTAAGCCTCTGGCAAGGGAAGGAGGCATCTGTGATTGTTTAAGCTAAGGCATCAACTACTTACACAGTTTATGTGTTAGGCTAGCTGATTTGCCATTCAACATTGTGTGATACCTCTCATAAGTGACTTAACAAGGAATGGCCCTGCAGGAGCAGACAGTACTTTGTGAAAGAGACTTCCCGCCAAAATTTCGACTCCAACTATCAGGAGCCTCAAATTATATCAAAACTGGTTTTCCTATTTCAAATGACAAAACTTGCTTTTGCAGAGAGATTTTTGTATTCCCATTTCTTTTAATCATTGTTTTTTTCTTTTACAATTTGTAACATTTACCTATTTTGATGAATATTATCAGGCCCAAGCACCTCTTAAAGAATGCTTCAGCATAGATGATTAATTACATTGTTGAACCCTGGCAAGAATGCATGAAAGAAATACCAAACCTACAAAAACAAAAACACAAAAATCATTCACAAATTGGATTCTTTCATGATTGAGGAAAGCAAAAGGAGAAATTAAAAAGCATTTCTCCTTTCCCGTTTCAATTTTTTCTTAATTGGATCATCGCAGAAACGCAGCCGAAAATTGATTGATAAATTACCTTTCATTTATACCATGTAAAATAATCTTCCCTCTCCCAATCCTCCCCTCACCCTTCATTTGCTATTCAAATTGCCAAAATTTGGTCTGCTACTGATTTACTGAAACCACAGATGTGCTTCCCGATTTTGTGCCTACAATCTACATAAGCTTTTCAAAGCCTTTCCTCTTTTTATTTTTAGTTCTGTTTGATTTGATCATCAGCAAAATGCAGCCAAAATTGATTGATAAATTACCTTTCATTTAGACCATGTGAATCCTAAAGTAATCTTCCCTCTCCCAATCCTCCCCTCACCCTTCATTTGCTATTCAAATTGCCAAATTTGGTCTGTTACTGATTTACTGAAACCACAAATGTGCTTCCCTATTTTGTGCCTACAATCTACATAAGCTCTTCAAAGCATTTCCTCTTTTTATTTTTAGTTCTGTTTGATTTGATCATCAGCAAAATGCAGCTAAAATAGATTGATAAATTACCTTTCATTTATACCATGGGAATCGTAAAACAATCTCCCCTCACCCTTCATTTGTTATTCAAATCACCAAATCTAGTCTGCTACTGATATGCTTAACCTTATTTGGGCATACACTCTACAGAAGCTTCTCAAAACTAAAAGCAAATCTACATCCAGTTTACTGCAATGCAAGGGCCACTCTCAATCACTTCTTGTCCATATTCCTGTTTCCGACGACGACTTTGCTACTGGTCTGGCTACCATACAAAACTAACAGCCTTTGTGGCATTGCTTGAAAACTGCACTGAACATGCACATATTATATACTTAAGCACATTACACAAATAAGAGTCACATGAGACTGATCTCTCTCTTCTTATCGATTCACTCCTTCCTCTGTATCCTTGTTGCTGTTTAGCTTGATATCTGCTAGAGTCTGAGCTAGTCTGGTCCATTCATCTCCTCGGGGTTGGGCAAGGCCCTAAAACGACAAACGTGAGGGACGGAAAGTTTAGGGTTTACATCGTACCCCACTAAAATTCCAATGTTGTGTTAAAGTATGGCGGAAATAATTTTTCCACCTATCTGCAAGTTTAAGAATAGGTTTTCGCATACTGAGCCTAACATTGTGTATAGATTATGTGTTAAATCCAGACTGAGACCAGGGTCGAACTTTACAAAAAACACTTCCACATCATCTTTGGTAACCATGGCAAAACAAAATACTTTACACACTAAACCACACCTTGTTTTTATTTGACACAATAGTATCAATTTGAATAATGTAGAAAGCAATTAAACTTCTTATTTTCCTGACCAAAGGCAACTAATTTTTCCCTGAGAGGGGCGCAACAGTTCAACTTACCTCTCCAACATCGTATATCCACACTCGTCCTTCGTCATCACCCACCGCTATCTGTTGTCCGCTGTGGTTCCAACGGAGTCTGTTCATAGCCGTCTGTCCATCTAGCGTGGCACTGGTGGTGGGCACCTTCAAACGATACCAAACTAAATTAGATCACTTTTCTTCTCTACCAACCATTTATGTGCCCTTCAGATGGTCACAAGTTACATGATATCCATTTTCAAAATTCCCCAAAAATCTTCAAAAAATATCCCTAACAGTTGAAGTTGGGAGATGATGTAATATATAAACCAGGGAGAGGAGATGACCTCTTGTGTATAAATTAAGTACTTAAATGGAATTTCAACAACAGTTTTCCCTCAAAGAATAACAGCAATCAATCATAATAATAGTAATATTGAGGATTTATAAAGCGCAGACATATCTACCGATAACGGTGCTCAAGGCGCATCACAATATTACCCTGGTCAACGATAACCTGTCAAATATAGAGACAATCCCTCCACATGGCAACAGCTAAACAGCGCCTGACTGACAGTTTTATCTCACAGGTCCCCATTTATACACCTGGGTGAAGAGAGGCAATGGAGATACAGTGCCTTGCCCAAGGACACAACGTAATGATCTGACCAGGACTCCAACCTGCAATCCCTAGATCACAAGTCCACTGCCTTAACCACTTGACCACAATGCTCTCTCAGACTAAAAAGTTTGAGAGATTTCTGTTAGTACTGTGGCTAATGTCAGAAACTATATTTTGGCCTGAGGTAGATGGCCTGAGGTAGATATATCAGACTGTGAGTGGGGCACAACCCTTCACCCACCCTGGCGATATTGAGAAAATTGAGCCCACATCACAGCCACTGTCTAGGACTGTGAACATATAATCACCAGCTATGACATAGATAGAGGGACTGAGTCACTACCATGTTTACTCTTGCTGCCGATTTTAATCGCAAAAAGGATTTAATTATTGGCATTCAGTACGAACCTATAAATCCACCTATTGGTCTACTGAGGTACGGTAATGAACCGCCTTCCTCTCATAACAGAGACCCTACTGGGCAAGTTTTAGGCTTTCCTTTGGGATTATGGCCGTCAATTTAGAATAGACTCTTTCCTTACCTCTGTTTCTTCGTTGAGATTCCAGAGGTCCAACCTTCCCATTCCATCGACCGTTGCAAACAGCGCCGGGTGAACCGGTGACCATTGAACATCATAAACATAATCACTGTTGTCTTCAAAGGAATGAATAGCACTGGAGTGCTGTGAGAGAGAACGACAGATGACCGGATTCATAGACAATTTCATCAACGAAAGAGCACCCTCTATTATAAATCAGCATACCAGAATGAAAATCTGAAAACCTTACAATTTCATTAACGAAAGAGCGCCCTCTATTATAAATCAGCATACCAGAATGAAAATCTGAAAATCTTACAATTTCATTAACGAAAGAGCGCCCTCTATTAAATCAGCATACCAGAATGAAAATCTGAAAATCTTACAATTTCATTAACGAAAGAGCGCCCTCTATTATAAACCAGCAGACCAGAATGAAAATCTGAATTAAGCAACACAGGCACATGACAACTAAAAGAAGTTATCTATGGATTGTCCAGCTTAATTATATCATATATGTCCATTTAAGTCATTACTTTGGGGACATTGGTACATGTTATCAATCATCTCTAGAAGGCTTTTAAAGGATGATTTAGAGAATGAGAAAGGAAATTAACAAGGATGGATATAATAAATGAGAGCTATTTATTACAAATTTGTTTGTTTCATATTTGAAGTAACAATTGGTGAAGATGAATAAACTCTTACTTTATTGCATTAACATAACCCTGTTTGTATATTGCATATTGCAAGAATTGGACAACTCCCCCCCCCTCCCCACCCTGGAGTGATGATGACCTGTTGCTGTACCTTTCCAAAATAGATAAGTCAACTCTAGATGAGTTCCCATAGGGATCCACAGTTGCCCAGAGACAACTTCCCCACATGTACATGTAATGTTAAGTGCTTACACTATCTTTGGTAGTATCATTTTATAGTGTTTGGGAGGTGCCATTTCTTACTCCCCAGAATCTTAAAAAGAGAAACTGTCTGATTGGTGTCATGGGTTGCTATTTGGCCAGGCATCATTCTTTCAATGTCTAAACTTGTACATGTAATGTTAAGTGCTTACACTATCTTTGGTAGTTTCAATTTATAGTGTTTTGGGAGGTGCCATTTCTTACTCCGCAGAATCTTAAATAGAGAAACTGTCCGATTGATGTCATGGGTAGCTATTTGGCCAGGCATCATTCTTTCAACGTCTAAACCTGGGAAGACAGATAGCGGCACACAAATATCACCTCCCACAAGTATAAACAAAAACCCAGCCAGATTTATAGATATTTGTAAAACTAACATCCAATGAAATGAAGAACAGACCTTTAGACTCCAGAGCTTGATGGTCCAATCAAAAGAAGAAGAAAGGAAGAGATGTGAAAAGTCCAGCCGACCCTGGACCTGATGGCAGTCTATACCTGTGACCGGGCCCTGGTGGGCTTCAAAAGCCTCATTAATACCAGCTTTGCTGCAAGGAGAGAAACGAATAAGACGTAAATGATATGATGCAGTAAATAGGACATTAAATAGACATAAAAAGGTTTTTTTTTCAAAATGTGATACTTTTCATTTATGTCTATTCTCATTTTTATATAAAATGTTTTTAGAGTTGGAAGGAAAGGGGGGGGGGGGGGGAAGGTGGTGGGGGGGGGGGTGAGGGTTGTACGTGGTACGTGTTCTGTTTGAAAAGTTGTAAAACAGCAACGACTAGATCAACAAACTCTTTCAAAACAAAATATTCTTCTTCCATAGTTTTTGGTAGCTAGGATGTTCCAAAAATAACATTTTACAATTACAGCAAGTGTAGTATGCATTTAAAATAATCAATCTTTTTATAAAAAAAGTTGTAGTTTTAGGCATTTTTGGTGAATTTTTCAATCAAAGTAGTTATAGTAGCCATGATTGCTTACTACACCTAGTCATTGAACTAACCTGCCATGCCTACTAGCTGTGTACACAGATCCATCTTCACTACCAACTACAAAGTTGTTGACATCATTATGTGGGAAAGTCATACAGGTTACAGCTACAGGCTTTGACTGTTTGTGCTTCAACTGCATACAATCCTGAAAAATGGAAAAAAAAACATAAAAAAAATCATGTAAATATGAAAGCCACAAATTTACTAAAATGACATCAGCCACATCTAAACATATCTAACCACGTGGAAAGGGAACTTGTTAGTCAAGTCAAACAGATTTTCTTAATCCATTTTTAATCAAATATAAAACAGCTGGTCGCTGGTAATGTGTCAAGTACATACCCACAAGCAAATATAAATAATATAAAATATTTTGTTTGCATAATTCACACACAGCAAAACTGAGATGAGTCTGTTAAATATGCAAAAACAAATGTTGACAATTAATAGTTCAAACTCAAAAACACATTAATAGCAGATGTTTATTAAGCCCTTAACTAATTTGCATATAAAACTTTGGGCTAACATTGTTATTGCCATCATAAAAAATAAGTCTAATTACGGACTGATTGTACTATTGGGTGGGTAAGAATATAAACTCTGTTGTGTTTGAATTCAATGCATACTGCACGATAGCTATGTCTTTATATTATCTCTTCAGCAATGAGATGCTAAAACACAAATGACATGGATTAGAACATTTGCGCATTTGAAAATCAAATGCTGCATGTGACCTCAACACTCACCAATAAATAAGATAACCAATAAATAAAGGGTTAAAACCAACCTGTGGTTGTGAAAGCATGTCCAGACTCCAGGAACACATTGTACCATCAGTTGAAACACTGATTAGGTTGTGAGCATTCTGAGTACCCACTACCTTCACACAGTAAACAGGATGCTAAATGTAGACAAAGGAATGAAAACAACAAAACAAATAGTAAACATTAACATGTACAGACTCATATACTAGTGTGAGTAATTGAAGCTGCCACTGAAATATTTAAGACATATACTTTGTTAGGTACACTGTACTACTGTAGGCTGCTTCATATGTGCAGAAAAGTTCATCTTACCAAAACCAAATTGTTTTATGAGCAAATTATTACATAAATATGAATTTGCTCTGAGCAGTCTATGTTTGATGACCTGCACTTCACTTTTAGTTTCCAACATCAGTAACACTGCAGTAACTACAGAAACACTGCAGTAACTACAGAAACACTGTATTAACAACAGGAACACTGCAGTCACTACAGTAACACTGCAGTCACTACTGTAACACTGCAGTAGCTATAGGACCACTGCAGTAACTACTGTAATACTGCAATCACTACTGTAACACTGCAGTAACTACTGTAACACTGCAGTAACTACAGTTACACTGCAGTAACTACTGTAACACTGCAGTAAATACAGTAACACTGCAGTCACTATATGAACACTGCAGAAAACTACAGTAACACTGCAGTAACTACAGTAACACTGCAGTAACTACAGGAACACTGCAGTAAATACTGTAACACTGCAGTAAATACAGTAACACTGCAGTCACTATATGAACACTGCAGAAAACTACAGTAACATTGCAGTAACTACAGTAGCACTGCAGTAACTACAGGAACACTGCAGTAAATACAGGAACACTGCAGCAGAAAACTACAGTAACATTGTAGTAACTACAGTAACACTGCAGTAACTACAGTAACGCTGCAGTAACTACTATAACACTGCAGTAACTATAGTAACACTGCTGTAACTACATGAACACTGCAGTAACTACTGTAACACTGCAGTAATAATAAATCAGTACAGTAAATATGTTGTAATACTACAGAAATAATAATACTATAACGCTCCAGTAATATTACAACATTGCGGTAATAATACAACGATACTACAGTAATACTAAGATAAACTTACAGCTGTAATGCAATAACACTACAGTAATAATACAATAACACTACAGTAATAATACAATAACACTACAGTAATAATACAACATTACGGTAATAATACAATAACACTACAGTAATAATAAGATAAACTTACAGCCGTAATGCAATAACACTACAGTAATAATACAATAACACTACAGTAATAATACAACATTACGGTAATAATACAATTACACTACAGTAATAATAAAATAAACTTACAGCCGTAATGCAATAACACTACAGTAATAATACAATAACACTACAGTAATAATACAATAACACTACAGTAATAATACAATAACACTACAGTAATAATGCTATAACACTACAGTAATTAAACAATAACACTATATTAACAATACAATAACACTACAGTAATAATACAATAACAGTAAAATATTAATTTAATAACACTTCAGTAATAATTCAATAACACTTCAGTTATAAAACAATAACACTACAGTAATAATACAATAACACTACAGTAATAATACAATAACAATAACACTACAGTAATAATACAACTACACTACAGTAATATTACTATAACACTACAGTAATAATTCAATGACACTACAGTAAAAATACAATAACACTACAGTAATAATACAATAACACTACAGTAAAAATACAATAACACTACAGTAAAAATACAATAACACTACAGTAATAATTCAATAACACTTCAGTTATAATAAAACAACAGTAAACTACAGTAAAATTGTAATAACAGTATTGTAATGATACAGTGACATGACAACAAGAATACTGTAGTGCACAAACAAGCAATTCCTCATGACATTGTGGTTCCAAGTATGACTGCCTATTAACCTTGTACTTGGATTTACTTTAGGGTACTTACTGTGTGTGCAGCAGCAGATAGAGGGGTCCTCTGGACAGGGGTCCTCTTGGTACTCCGATTGTCCCAGAGGACTATTTGACCAGAGTAAGTGCCTCCCACGACCAGGTTTGGATGGAAATCAGCAAAGCCTGCTGACATCACTGAAGACTAATATCGGAGAAGAGAGTCAAGCCAATAAATCAGAAATAAACAGAACGTATTATTTGTACAGACAATCAAGCTGAAAACACAGTGAATGTGCATGGGTAAGAGAATAGGTTAAATGATAAATAACAGAACTGGACATTCTCAACAGGTGATATGCCAGCCACGACCAGCCCGCGGAAAATGTTCAATCTGGCACGGGCAAGTCCACAATCTTGCATTAATTGTGTCCATTGACCCTTAGGGCTGAGCCAGTCTACCCTCCAAATTGCCTAATCCAAATATTGTGAGATTTGGAAATATCTGTTTACCTCTGGCACTCCTAAAATTTTTAATTAAGAATCTATTGAGAATGTGAAAAGGGAGAGCAGAATAGGATAAATAACAAAACTGGATTTCTCAACAGGTGACATTCTGGTCATCTCCACATCACAAAAAGTTTCAATCTGGCAACGAGAAAAAAAAAAATCAGCCAAAAATCTTGCATTAATCGTGTCTATTGGCCCTTAAGGCCTCAGGCATGAGTAACCTTACAGTCCAACCTTCTAAATTGCCTAATCCAAATATTGTGAGATTTCTCTGTTTACCACAGGCCCTCCTAAAAATTGTTATTGAGAATCTTTACAATGGAACATGATGAGTCAGGATGGATAATGTTGGCACATCATATGGTGCATTTCAATCAAATATCCAAGTTTACCTCAAAATGCAAGGGGAAGAAAAAGAACCATCATTTGTCAATTACCGCTTTGCAATCAAAACAGGCAATGTTCAACTTTTAGTTCCCTATTACCAAGAAGAATCATTTTTTTTGGTATATTTTTAAGCTCCCCATATTTTCACCAACAAGTTGACAAGATCATTTTGCAAACCATTATGAATCAAATTTCGGAGTTTCGGGAATTCTTTGCACCATAAACACTGCAGAGTAATCAATATTCAATACATTGACTGAATAAATTGAATACGGACCTGACAATGAAAGATGTACTCTGGACTGGTCTTCTTGAATTTTGTATTCCATACTAGGGCCACTCCATCTGGTTCATGGGGAGATTCTTCATTGTTACTATATGATGCTACTAACAGCTCTGGGTGCTGCAAAGTAGAATGTTACAGACAACAAAATCATATTAATCATCTTCTGAACAATATAATGTGACTTTCACTGCCTTAATTTTCTGTCTCTCTCTCAAATATGGAAAAAAAAAAAAATCAAACATGTCATTCTTAGAAAAGTGTCTGGAATTACTGTCAGTTCCTTACATTTTAAAGTCTTTACAACAAAATTGTTTATCTCACATATTTTTCTTTTTTCAAATATTGCTCATCTTCACCCTCTTAATTTTAAATTTTTTACTCTTTTTGAAACATCTGAATCATACATTTGAAAAAGGGAATCGTGTACTGGGAATTTAAAATGTCAAAAACTTTGAAATTTGTGATGATAAAAATCAATTAATTTAAATATGTTTTACAGAAACCTGCCTAAAATGTCTCATCAGAGAATAGTCCTCACACTACACCTTACCAGAGTCTCATATTTAGGGTTGACACCTGTTTGGACCAAACTCAACACCCTACCAGAGATGAGGCCTAAGATTAAAAGAACTTACCCTTTGAACCAATCTAAGCAAGTTATATCCTACCAGAGAGAGAGAGAGAGTAGCTTCAGATCAGCGACCTTACCTGGTTTGGCCAAGTTTAGTGTTCGAATTTTGTGTCGCAGCTTTGAAGGCCCTGAATTTTGTCTCTCTATTACTAATGTTACTATATTACTAGTACTACTCTCTATTATTATAGTATTACTCTCTATGACTACTACGTTGTTCCTGTGTACAGAAACTGCCATACATCTCTGCATTTCGTGAGGAATTGAACCATTGTGCATATCATTTTGTGATGCGATACTTGATAAATTATTCCCTTCACCTTTACCAGAGAGAGAGATAGCCTCCCACCTGTTGGGACCAATCTAAACAATCTGCCCCCTATCAGAGAATGAAGCCTGAGATGAAGGGTCCTTACCTGTTTGGACCAATCTAAACAAGTCACTGTCCGATGCCTGGTCCATCTGTCATCAAAGAATTGCCTATTCTGCGATAAGTTAGCACCGGCATCGCGCTCCCTGACGGAAAGATATACAAGACTCTTAAAGTAGATTACACACTGAATGAACAACAGTAGTCCACACGACAAGATCTACAGTCCCTTAATCCTCAGATCTTCCTACATCTAGAGTCATTGAGTTACATAGTCTTTAGTTACATATTCATTGAGTTACAGAAATAACATTGGCTGAACATACCAAACTCTGGGAAATGACAATTTACATATTGCAAATACCTCAAACTCCTAGAAACAAAGGGTGTAAACATTGTTTAACCTAAAAAAGATATTTATGCTGAGGAACCAAACAATTTGAGTTTACACTCTCTGATTGAAATACAGCACACAGAACTATCTGAAACAACCGTTGAGGTACATCCAATTCATTTGAACTTCAATTATACATTTGTGTTGTGAAAGAACCAGGTTTGCTGTTAGAAGACCTTAACTGAAACTGCAGATTGTCTAAAGAACGGTTAGAAAAATTTCTCAGCCCTTCTATTTGTATGGAATCTATTTTTTTTTCAAGATTTCTTTCATATTTATGCTGAGGAACCAAACGATTTGAGTTTACACTCTCTGATTGAAATATAAGCACACAGAATTATCTGACACAACCTTTGAGGTACATCCAATTCATTTTGAACTTCCATAATACATTCGTGTTGTGAAAGAACCAGGTTTGCTGTAAGAAGACCTTCACTGAAACTGCAGATTGTCCAAGGAACAATTAGAAAATTTCTCAGCTCTTGCTATCAATATGGAATCTATATTTTTTTTCAAGATTTCTTTCAAACAAATCTACCAGGCTACTCAAAAGTCAATTAATCAAATTTTACTCAATCTATTTTAAGATCAAATTTATCAAATATCAAATAAACAAAATTTATCCCCCTCCAAAAAAAATCAAATTTACTCAATCTTACCCCTCTCCATCCTCCTCCCCATTACCACCGTAGTCAACAAAGATGTCTGCATCCTCTGCTATGGCCCTCTCGATTACTCTGGTACTTCTGTCCAGGAACCGGACAAAATCTTCCGAGTGAACTATCCTCTCTTTCTCCTCTTCCGTTAATTCTTTGATTACTGAATAAGAGATGAGAAGAAATAACCGCGTCAACCATCGCACGCAGTCCTTTATGCTCAGGAAATGTCCAACATCTTTCTAAACATGTTATTGATTTTGGTGCTTGAAGCAACCTCTTGAAATTATTGTAATGGTGTTCACAAATAAACAAACAAAACAAACAACAAATGAAAGGTAAACAATTCAAAATAATAAGAAAGAAAAAAAAGAACAAAGAACCTGACATATTGGAAGCCAATTTTGCAAAGACGTTGCTCCACTAGAATGGGAACTAAGCCAGCGATCTCAGGAATACATGTTTTGTGGTACCAAAGGAGTTATCCTGTTCCTCCTAAGTTATTAGTGATCAGTGTTAAACTCTTTTTCTGCTAAAGGTACCAGTCAAAAGATACAGTATCTTGTGAATTGCATAACCAGGGATGCCACCCCGGTTCTTTTGTGTTGTAGTTTCAGTCAAGAGTTGACTGCCAATACAGTCTCCTACTGCGAACAAAGTTTCCTGCGATACCTTCAAACATAATTCACATATCGTTAGATAACTAACGGTGAATTTTTAACAAGACGAGCTCACCTGGTTCTGCAGGTTCTTCTTTAACCTCTGGCTCGGGTTGTTCGGGAGCAGCAGGGGGGTCATCTTCTGGAGTCTCTGCTAAGATGTCTTCATCCTCTGTGAGAAACAAAAAAAATGAACTCTCTAATGGTTGCCATTATGTGAACATACACTGCTGGAAGTACGTCACAATAGCTCGGTGACAAGTCGTGAGTCCGATCACACCTCAAAACAGAATGATAATACTTTGCAAGTGAAGGAGTCTACCATAGAAACAGTACAGTGATTCGAGCCAGGGAATTGCCAGAGAAATATATAACATGGCCATAATAATCACTTCTTGTTGGATTAATAAGAAAACCCTCTTCAGTAAATGAACTCTCATACCGTGCTCCTCTTGTGTTTCTACCGGGGTCTGCGTTTCCTTGCTGTACGAGATGGATTCCTTTGGAGGAAATCCAGATAGACTCACACTGGACAAGGACAACTTAGCTTTCCTTTGTGGACTGGCACTGCAAATAAGAACAAAGAATAAATAAACAAACAGGGGAATTTGAGAGTCTGTCCTTTCATAAGAGAGTGATCGGTTTGTTTAGCGATTTCTGAACCAACAAAACATTTGAAGAGGGTAGTCCTCAAGCAAAAGACATGTATACAAGAGAGGGGCGGGGGGGGGGGGGGGGTTCAATATTCATACCCA
>JAAAKB020073333.1:0-13592 GCA_010014835.2 Apostichopus leukothele | reverse complement strand
CAACGCACATCACACAACGATAACCTCTCAAACATAGAGAAAATCCCTCCACATGGCAGCAGCTAAACAGCGCCCAACTGACAGTTTATCTCATAGGTCCCCATTTATAGCTTGTAAGATTCACAACGTTAGAATCAATGCATACTCTACAGGTGGAATTATCATTAAAAAACCTTAGTTATATATTGGAAAACTTGTTCCAAAGAAATAAATGAGGAGTAAAATATCAAAACACCTGTTCTCACTAGAAGCAGTGAAACCTTTCAATGTAAGCTTGTTCTTTTGCTGCCTGGCCACTTGTAGAATTGCGTCTTTGAGACGTCCCTGTTTTCACATCTATAATCTTCAAAATCTTCAAGACATGACCAGACAATGAAAATATCGCAAAACTACGTTAAAACCTGTTGCTTTGCTTCCCAATCATTTGTGGCCGTGCATCTTTGCTCAATTGTGTGTTTTATGGCTGTGTGAAAAAGCTGTGTAAAGTAGGTCCCTCTGTTAAGTAGGTCCTGTGTAAAGTAGGCCGAGGCCATGCTGTCGTTAGCTAACTTCACACAAACTTCATGAAAAGACATAGAACTATTTCAATACTCGCTTTGAACACTAATGTAAGGTTCCCGCCAATTCTTGTTTTATGTTGCAGAGCATCTCTGGATTACGGATAATCGACCAGAACTTGAAGAGGACCTACGAACATGACGACATTGCACAGATCTTTGTTCACCATGCACAAACGGCTGCATGAAAGAGTCGGTGTAAACCTCAGCTGGAAGTGGTCCTTGTTCACCATGTCCAAACGGCTGCATGAGACAGTCGGTGTAAACCTCAGCTGGAAGTGGTCTTGCCAGTAGCCATTGTGCCAGTAGCCATGTGACCATTTAGGGGAAATGGGTAAGGTCTGTGGGACAGGACTGAAAGAGTTATTTATTTGCCGTCGTATGATGTCCTTGAAAAAGCTTCCCGAACGTTTTCATCGAGTCTGGCAGTATGATGTGGTCTGTCTATGATAAGTTCTCTGTGTTGAGCATTCCTTTACTGTATCTGTGGTCCACTGTCGACCAGCTAGTCCCCTGCACGTTGAATCAAGCTCTATGAGTATCACTGACAGATTCCATGATTTGATGTGTTGGGGATGCAGTAACCTAATATGTCTCAGCCGATGGCATAGCCCCTGTGGACCAACCAAATACAAACCTCACCCCTTTGTTTATTGGTGACCTGCTAAATTTAGCTTTGACAGTCACAAACAAAACCAGTTCTGAAGAATACACATTTTAGTTAAAATGATGGATAAACAATAAAGTTTTGCTCTAGTGATAGTTGGGGAATCGTACCAAATCAAGCTAACTGTATTACATTGGAAAACTCTGACTTATGAAAGTGTAAGCTTTACTAAGAAAATTATATCTGTATTGAATGTTAAATTAATCGCCAAATCCTAAACTAACAATCTCTTTTTCAAAATATTCAAAGCGGTAAGAAATGGGAGAATCGATAAATCCTAAACGAGTCCTAAAGTAACAATTTCTTTTCACTTGGAAGCAGATTATATAACTGCATATCATCTGGGTTTTTTTTTTTTTTCATCTCTCTATCTCAAGGGAACATTGCAGTATCTTGCCTCTCATGAGCAATACGGGCTCATACAGTGTATTCGTCACTTGCATTTTTCATAATCTTGCACCTGATGAGATGCTTTTTTTTCTGTTTCAGTGGTTCTTTTGCTGCGTCCATTATTTTCCTAATTTCTTTGTCTCGAGAGGGTGGTGGTGGGCAAGAATCCAGAGGGAAAAGGCTCTTAATAAGCGGTTTTGTATACCAATATTATCCTGGGGCAGGTTGGGTAGCATCGGAACCACACTCGCTCTTTGGTATCATGACAATTGTGTATTAAGGTACTTGGAAGTAATAGTTTCAATTTTTTTGGTTGGTAGGTAAATAGTTTTACAATTTTATTGACAGATGAATATCAAGTAAGTTAATCGTCATTTTGATCTCTGCCAAATTTGGTAGTCAGAGTCATGTGCATAATAGTTGTTAGAACTCTGTCAGTATGGACTTGTTGTCCTGAATTTACAGGGTTTGGAGGCTGAGCTACAACTAGCATCTTCTCAGTTAACTCTTTGGAATGCTACTGGTTCAAGAGAACCAACTTGCAGCATTCTACAATAAAATACATGACCTTTATCATTTCATACATCAGCTTTCAACAAGCTATGAAGATTATGGTTCCGTAAACCAGCGAGGTTCTCTTCTATGTTGTCTGTACTGTTTTTAACGTCAATTGTTCAAACTCTCCCAGTTTGCTCAAATTGCTAGACAGTTTTCTTAGATCTGCTTCCTTGGAGGTTCATATTCCATAAGTAATCGGTTGATAAACCAACTCTCTCATTTAAGGGAGGGGTTTCTCTGGAAAGTTAATTCATATTAAAGATATTGCTGTACATAGTTACTAAACAGTGCAATAGCTATTGTATATTTACATTATTTTGTTATTTGCTTTTTGTCATTTCTTAACTACTTTGTCTGTTGCAATTTGTAAAGAGTAGTGTCTCAAAGCCATATTCTAAAGAACTAACTCAACCACCCCACTAATGGACATGGTACAGTATTTATGAACAATATTTAACAAAAGTATTGGAATGTCTGAATAAAATCTCTTTATTGAATTTCTGATTTTCATTATTTTTGATTACTTGCCCGACGACAAGTGAGGACAAGTGTCATCAAGTGACAACATGTGATGACAAGTGATATCAAGTGACGACAAGTGATATCCAGAGACGACAAGTGAAATAAATGATGACAAGAGACATCAAGTGAGATCAAATTACGACAAGTGATATCAAGTGAAGACAAGTGATATCAAGTCTCGAAAAGTGATATCAAATTACATCAAGTGAGAAAAAGTGACTACAAGTGGGATCAAGAGAGATAAAGTGACGAAAAGTGATATATAGTGAAATCAATTGAGATAAAGTGAAATCAAGTCAGAAGTGAAAGAAAGTGACCAGTGACGACTTTACTTGTCGTCACTTGATCTCACTTGCCGGCACTTTATCCCACTTGTGGTCACTTTCATTTGTCGTCCCTTTATCTCACTTGATGTCACTGTGACGACAAGTGAGATCAAGTGACGACAAGGGAGGTTAAGTGACGAAGAGTGATGTAAAGTGACGACAAGGTAGGTTAAGTGAAATCAAGTGACGACAAGTGAGATCAAGTGACGACAAGTGATGTAAAGTGAAATCAAAGAGGTAAAGTGACGGCAAGTGATGTAAAGTGACGGCAAGTGATGTAAATTGACGACAAGTGATGTAAAGTGACGACAAGTGATGTAATGTGAAATCATGTGAGATAAATTGACGACAAGTGGATAAAGTGACAACAAGTTAAATCAAGTGAGATCAAGTGACGACAGGTGACATCAAGTGACAACAACTGATATCAAGTGACGACAAGTGACATCCAGATAAAGTGGTCGCACTTAGTGTTGTGAAAGTTAAATCATTGCGACATCTGTCACCCTAAGTGTGTTTACATGTCATAAATTTAATATTTATATTTATATATACCTCCCTTATTTGCATTTTGCAAAGTGATTATATATGTATATATATATATATATATATGTGTGTGTGTGCAGTAGTTAAGTCTTCGTGCCCAGGATTTATCAGGATGAAATTTCTGTTGCAAAGCTTAGCTTAAATAAAGCAAAGGCAACTATTCAGTCGGTCTGTGTTCAAAGAGTTTGAAAGATATTTTCACCATGCACGTTGACACAGTGAGCAGAACTCAAAGGAAATAGGTCTGCGGACTACTAGGTCATTGACAAATACAGGGGGAGGGGAAGAGTTACGCAAGTCTTAGCGGCAAAAATGGGAACGGATTCGTCAGTACTTTACTGCCTTACACATGCTATCAAGACAGTCTTTCAGATCAAAGATGAGAATACCATCTCGGGTAAAGAAGCTGATATTTTCTTCTGTGTGATATATATTAATTTTTTGGGGCAAACATGGTCACCAGCCTGCCAATCAAGTACGTTATCGGTCGTCGTGAATTATTCAAGATGGATGGCTGTTACCGCGGGCTCTGTAATGTGCTTGACTATGAAAATTCTGCAAAGGAAAAACTGAATGACTTTGCTTAGGTTTATTATAGCAGTGGAAGCAATCAACCTATGTGTGTCGATGTGACGCCCTTGCTTGTAAACACAATATATCTTGAGATAGGTACGCACAGCACAGCAGATCTCATATTTGGCATGTGGCTTCATCATATTAGTTCAAGAACCCTACTTTTTTATGGTGGAGGTGAGAGGTCAAAACATAAAAATCTCAAGTCCTTTATCTCCAGAACCCAAACATCAAGGAAGCTCATATGCATGGTAGGTTAGTGTAATTCTGTGTACATGTTTACACTATTCTGGAGGTCAAAGGTCATTTTAGGTGAAATCTTGAAAACCTTGGAAACAAGATATTTCAAGAAACGTATTTGGCATGTGGCTTCCGTGAATGGAGTGCTTGGACCGAGGTCAAAGCGTCAGCAAAGCTGAAAGTTTACAAACGGTGAATCCTTTGTGATGTCTGGAACCTGATCATCCAATTTGAAAAACTTTTCGACCGAAAATCCTGTGGAAGTAATACATCATAAGACAATGGACTAGTTTCTTCATTTTTATTTCGGCATAAACACATTGAAGCCCATCAATAAGAATACTCAAACCAAGTGTTGTTTTTTTGTCAATAAATTACACCAAGGATCATCAATATTGAGGATTGAATGAAAAGCTAGTCTCAATGAGATTTCCCCCAAATCACTAAAACATATTACCACAAAAGACCATGTTCTCCAAATTATTCTGGACACTTTTGGTCCTTACAGAATTGACCTTGAATGACAAGTTATTACCCCTGAAGACTCTGTTGGGATGAAAAGCTAGGTAATCTCTTAAATTGAATTACCTACCTGTTCTCCTCCTTCATGTGTAAATCTGTTTCACAGATCCCTATCCAATTCTTTGATTTTTAAACCTAATCATGTCATTAGTGAACTGTAGAAAACAATGTGTGCAAACAATAATATTCTGTTTGCAATTTTTGGTCACATAGTGTTTTTATGAATAAATTTTAAGGGAATCTTTTTGAGTTTAAAGGTATTTTTCTTCCTTCCTCTGCCCCCCCCCCCCCACCTTTCCCCATCTCCATTCCTTCAGAAGATATATACAAAGGATGATGAAAGGAATCCTACTGGAAGCTAGTATCTAACCACTTAACAAATTTACCTGCAAACAAGGTTGCATAAAAAGAATGTTTTGGACGAGTAATGCCAAGTGAAGGGAATTGGTAGCCCGGACGGGACGGTTAACATTTTTGTAATTCAACAATTCTGTCCATCAATCTATTACTGATGTGAACTTTTGCAAAATTGGTCAAATTCATGATTTTGGAAAGTAGTTGCCGGAAAGTTCACATTCCAATACCTGTCAGTACAAACATCATGACTCCACCATCCCTTACCATGCCCTTTCCCTTCCACCCCCCACTCTGGTCTCCCTATTGATCAAATTCCAGGCTCACAGAAGACAGAGTGGTATAAACTAACATTGCACTGGTGTGTTCTATATAATAACAACAAATCCCCAGATGGAGAAAGTTTTGATGAATTCACTTCATGAATAATATAACATGTAGACAACAATTTAATAAAGATATTTGTGAAGTTTCTCATGATGGGAAAGGGTGACAATTCCAATACTCCAGTAAATGGTTATATTCACTACTTTTTGTTATGACTTTTTGCTCACTTTCAATAATCAGTACTTCTTGTATCAATAACCTCATCGAACACAATGGCTGCAAAAAAAAACATTGTTTAAGTTTGCTGCCAAAAAAGTGACAAAAATAAAACAAAACTGTTAGCAAACTGTTTATCCACTGAATAGCCTGTAAAAGAGAATGTTAAAAAGTGGGCCTGACGTTTCGATCCTAGCAGCATCTTCTTCAGCCTTTGATGAAGATCCTTCCAGGATCGAAAAGTCAGGCCCACTTACTTTTACATAAAAAAGGGACATGTATCATAAATCCCCTCATTGATTACAAAAGCCACAAAACTGCAAACTGAGTATAAGACTGCAGGCATTATTTAGTTTACGTAATGAATCAATTTGTGCACCGTCTGTTAATCATGGTAACTCCATAAAGTCCAAATATCCATTTCTTGATAGACCCACCCACCCCTGACTCCTTCCCCGCCCACCTCCACTCAAGCCCAGTACTTCTTACTGCTCCTTTGCACTCAAGGTGTACATTTACGTTCAAACCTGTACCCAAACAATAAATGATGTTTCTAACTCAAAATTACAACAACAAAAAATGTTACATTCTGTCTTGAGCGGTTTCAAAGTTCCCAAATCATCAGATTACAATGAATATACACAAGAAGTAAGAATACTATAAAACTCAAATTGGAATACATTAGCTATTATCTGCTGTAAAAGTCTAACAAAAAACTGAAAACAAAAGGAGTTGATTAAACAAGAGCAAAGTTTCTGAAGATCTGTTTTACAGAATGTGCGAGGGTGAGCAAAGAATTTGACAGACAGAAAACGGGGAAAGGAAATGAGAAAAGGGGGACATTGATGATGTAAGGTGGGTATACTATGATGTATTTTCAACAATGAACCCTTTTTTTCTGTTGTTGTAACCATCTCTTAAATGTGTGTGTGTGTGGGAGGGGGGGGGGGGGAGATGTGATGAGATGCAGAAACCTAAGTTAAGGATGGAGTTAAGGATGAGTTAATGGATGAGTTAATGGAGGGTTGGACAACGAGATGAGGATAAATAAGTTCAAAGTCATCAACAGTCTGTACATGTTTGTGTGAATTGAGCACAGCTAGTCAATATTGTAGAGCCCTTCCCTTCATTTAGCTTGTCTGGTCTTTGCAAACTGAGGTGATGGTTTTCTAGAGGTCCTACAGACCCACATATTCAACACATCTAAACGAATAACAGAAGACGAAGCCACCGGAAGTAGCTGGTTACATTTCAAACACAAATACAACACTGGAGAACGTGATACACTGTTTAGTGTCTTTTTTTCCTCTTGTTTTTTTTCTCCTTTTTTGGAAGGTCACAACAGATGGTGTTTACAATCTCAAAAAGGGTTATTTCCTCAGTAGCATCGACACCTCTAGGCCATCATCACTTTCCTTGCAGGTGAACACTTTTGACAACAGTTACACGATGTATCAAACAAAAATGCTCAAATCACGGTTTCTAACTTAATATCATGTCATGTTTACCAGAATCACATATTTTGTATCACTTGTTATCTCTAGTATTGAGTGCCTTGTTTTGCACACAACAATAGCCATACATCAACAATCTTATGTCAGCCATCTTATTAAAAAGACAATGGGCAGACATGCCAACAGCATTCACATTGTTTCTTGTTTGAACAAAAGTGCATTTTCATATACGCAGGTATTGTTGCTACATAGTTACCCCCTATATTCAAGTCAAATCAACCATCTTTTGAGAAAGGCAACCTGCACCCCATTATCCTTCACAATCAGTTACAGTACCTACCCAACCATTGATTACATACTAGATACATCAATAAATAAATCAATCAATCAATACAACATAATCAAAGAAACACTACAATTTACCACTGAAGTTTGAACAACTACAAGAGCTGCTTTTTTTTTAATTGAATTCTACTTAATTGGGTTTAAATAAATGTCAAAAAGAGAACAGAAAATTGAATAAAAAATTTGTTGAAAGGTAAAATAGTAACGATGATGGAATTGAAGAAGAAACGAGGAAGGGGGAAACATGTTGAATATCTCGAGAATGATAAAACATTTCCTTGCAATAATTAAAAACTTTGATGACTTATTGTGTGATATAGAAATATTAAACCCTTCAAGAATATTCATCTTGTTTAACACCTAGTCTATGAGTCACAAGTACCCAAATCCCCCCCCCCCTACACACTCCCACAAGTGCACACCCTCCCCGCACACACACCCACACACACTGATTGATGTGTCGGTTCAAGCCCACGCACACACCCATACATACACAAATACGCCATCATGATTACAAAGGTTACGATATTCATCGAAACCAAAACCTCAAGTGAAAAATACTTGAGGAATCATTCCAGTGACTGCTGTGTGACAAAATGAATCAGAAAGCAAATCAGGAAGAATATAAAAGACTTGATATTGCCAACGACAAAGACAGACTAAAATTTAGTCTACAAAATGAATATTTCTTAACATTTAAATAAATTGAAGATTCTCCTGTGAAACTGAGTGATATAATTACTTCAGACAATGTAAGACAATGTATAACATATAACTCTATCTCCATGAAAGACTAGCAAATTTCAATATACTACAGTACTGTCAAATTTGACATGCCTATCAACAATATTCTATTTGATTTAACACAAACCTACAGGTAGGCCTCAACTAAGAAAATTTCATTTTTAAAACTGCTGCCATAAAATTAAGAAAAGTTTCCTTTCTTATACTTGAGTTTTTTTTTACTGTTTTAATTAATTAATGAATAAACTGTTTTAATTATTGCATATACCTATACTGCATACCTGATTGCTTTATGAGTATGAAACATACAGACTGATCATCTCAAACATTTCATACATTTGCTTGTATTTGGTTTGCAGTTCAATTCTTTTGAGATTAATCTAGAAAACACATGGGCTTTGTTGGATTTCTAATATTTAATGAACACATCTATGAAATGAGACTTTTCGACTTCTCTACCAGTGACAAATTCAGTGTTTGTTAATTTTGTATCTACTGATTGAAATATTGTTATTACTTTTTACCATCATAAAAACCACTCTTATTAGAGTTTACAATGATATCTCTGACAAAGCAAATACCAGGAACTTGTTGCCAATACTGAAGATTGTTCTTATTCCTCCACACCACCCCTACTAAGGGTTAATGTTATTAGTGTTTGTATTTGTTACACAGTTTTGTCGCCGAACTTGTCAAGCTAATATGCAGCATATGCAGTCATCAATCATGTTATGTGTTGAAATGATTGCATCATTCTCCTGAAACTGTCATGTATAGCAATGCCTACATCTCTTAGTTTTCGTGTCATAAAATGTTTCCTTTGAATGTTACAAATACCTCTTGAAGAGTGGGGCAATTTAGTTTGTAGGAAGGACATAACATAGTTGTTGCACAAATGGGACAATCCCGATTATTCGGGACGTATGGTAACAACACCGCACCCCAACCTTCACATTGCTCAAGAAGAAGTGACGCTATGCTTTACATTAATCTCAGTGGTGTAATGTTTCTCTCCCAAAGAAGGCCACAAAAAACAAGACAAAATCTAATGCAGGGACAGAGGAAATGAGTACAAGTATTTACAGGTAACTTGGCTTCAATATTGTCTAGAGTGTATGATAAGCAGACATATATGTATAACATCACATAGGAAAATCAGTTCGTTACTATGATTCTCTCTCTACTTGGTGACCGGTGCTTGTCAACTCCTTGGCATCCTACATATGCAAAAACAATCACAATAACATATGGGTAGACAACCTACATCACAGGAACCCAAAACAAAACTCCACCCCATATGAGACTAGGGATGTGTTTGAAGGATATCTTAAGAAAGAAATTCCCCTGGAAGTAAAGTTGACACAATAAAAGGCCGGGTTGCTAAGAACTCAGTAGTACACAAAGGGACTCACACAGGCCATGTCCCATGGCGTTCAAACATCGAATGATGACACTGGTACCAGTTGCTTATACTTACTATGAAATTGGTAATTTTTGATGCAAGAGCATACCAAAGTGGTAGGTTGTTTTGAACTGATTTCATATTTGATGTTACTGAAATGTTGATGATTCCCAAAGAATTTATATGAACTGTGCTGAACTTCCAAAATGTTGCATTGAAGTGCTTTACAGCCATTCTAATTTCCTTGTAAGATCAATCTGTGATGTGTCATCAAAGCATCTTCCATGATAAGAAACAGTCATGAAGATGCACAAAGATTGAACTTGAAAACATGTCAATTTACAGTGTGAAATTTGCAAAGGATAGGCCAGTCCTTAAATGTTATCAACAGTCTTCAAATTGTTGTATTTATCCAACACATCCCTGATGAGACAGACTCTATAACTTTAATACTATTTATAGTAAACAACAAACAAATTTGACAGTGAAACAAAGGAAAAAAGAAATTGATGGAATAATTGTGCAATAAGGGAAATTACAGGAAACAAAGATTTAAGCTATTGCAAATATTTCAGATCAGAAAATAAAGAAATTACTTCATAATTACGGAAAATGAACAAAATAATGTCATACCTTAATCATTGTTGATGAATATCTGAGTAAGTTTAGGAAAAAGCTGTTACGATGATAATAACTTCTAGTTGTTGACTAAAAGTGGAATACTTTACACGTTCTCCACACTACCACTGGCAAAGCGTATTGAATGATTAGCATAATACATCGACCATTGCCGATTTAAAACCATTGGATTATGTCTAAACATGATTCGTGTCTGATTATATTGGTAAAAAGGAACTATAAAATGAATATATGCAAATTAAGCAGCTGCTTGTCGTTGAGATAAAATAATAAACTGGATTAACGAGTAACATTTGATTGCCCTCAGCATGGTCTCATCACCAGTTCTCGTAGTTGCCATATCTTTTGCTGAACTCTATCAGAAAATCAAAGCACAATATGTAGTCCATCTGAAAGACAGAACACAGGATGAATGTTGTATTACTTTGTTGTATAAATGTCAAATATAATTTTTCAAACTTCCAGGATTGTCATAGAGCTTGATACGGCTTTCGTTCTAATGTAAACCTTCGATTTTCACTTTCAATTTTATGGTTTGTTTTAAAAATCAAAGCGGTTTTTATAATATAATTATGCTTTCATGCCCTCTTCAGTTGTCAAAAAAGGAAGTGTTCTGCTTGATGAGAAAGACAACTGAGCCTCAGCTGCCGATAAGCTACACCAGGCAGTCTAAATAACCTACCTTAAGCAACCTTATTTGTATAAATTTTGCTATTTAGAAATGGAGCATGCTGGGTAGAAGTAAGCCAACTAGGTGACTGTTAAATATTCCAAATTCTGATCTATTCAAGTCTGCTACATTTTCTCACCAATATCACCAATATATTAAATCTGCAGATACTTTCATAACAGATTTACCTACCCCTCGCTTTATGTAAGACATGGACTGATCTCTCTTCCACTGCAAAGGTTATCACATAGCACACGTAAGTTGACTCAGTCATAGCATGGCTATATAACATGACATAATACATTAACTACAATAGTTCGTATCAAGTCAAAAATGATTCTAAACAATGGATGGCTCTTGTAAAGCACTTATCTGCTGTATTTATTTAAAAATTTTAGCAAACACAAATAATTGCCAATTTGACTTTAGTCTTCTAACCTAGAGCTAAAACTACTAATAGAAAATAACACTAAAAAAAAAAAGGTATAAACATTTTCAATTTGGCATTCATAGTTTCGATCATCTCAAAGAGCAGCAGTTTCATGACTGAGTCTCTACTTTCTCAAAGTGCTGTATGTTAGGTCCAAGAACAAGAATGAAATGAAACTCAAGCCTGGAAGAAAACCGAATATACACTATGTATAAACTACACTGGCTGGTGAAGATGAAGGCTTTTGGGCCTTGAAGTGATGGATTAAATTAGTAATTGGATCAACTCTTCCTATCAAATTGATAAACCCGTTCAAACTAAAGGAATTGATTTACGATCAAACGTCATCACACAACAGAAATTTGCAGGTATGAGTTCAAACTAGCCTAATATGTAGTTTCTCTTATTTGTGTTGATTCATACTCACTGCACAGCTGAGCACTGATTCTCTTACTGTGATCAATATTAAATTAGATGTCTAGTTACATTGTGTAGGAAAAATATGCACATATTTACTTGAAATTTTGGCCCTCCAAACTAGTCTAGATATATGCACTGGTTTATTTTCAATTTCCACCCTCCAAAAAAAATTTTGTGGTCAGGATCATCCACAAAGTGGTTCCCACACGAAATCTAAGATTTACGTATCCAGATATATACGTTTATATATACAACCTGCGGAAGTTTATCATCAAGAGCTCCATGAATTAATCATATGTTTCATTTGTAATTTTTCTAAGATCTAGACTGATTTGATGCATTTTTCGTAGTTTTATGTGAAGTATGGAGACCAGTTACAATCAGTTAAGTTAACTCCCACGTTTTAAACATTAGATCCTAGCGTGTGTAAATATGATTTGCCTACTATTACTGTACTCGATCGAATATTTATTTCAGTATGCAACAGATGACGATTGAAGTTTTTGTGTTCCCTGCATTTCATTGGTATATTGTAGCTGACTTGCATAGTTACACAGTGTAAGGGTTGGAGGTTTATCCTGCTTTAGTAGAAAGCAATTAAGCTAGATAGGTTGTAAGAATTCTGAGGTATTTGCCAGTAGCGCCTTAAGTTTGTCACAAGTCTTTGTAACATAAGATGGCCGTGCCCATGTGTTGGTTAAATGTAACTGTTGCATACAAATTGCTGTTGGCATTGGTACATAATAATAGTCCATAACTTAGCAATTATTTGTTCATGTGTACAGGAGTGTTGTAAAAAAATAAGTTGTATTCTTTCTCTTTAGTTACAATCTATAAAATAAGCTAATCATTTTATTGTTGGTTGTGTGCATTTTGGACAAAGGTAAGTTTATGTATGAAAGCTGCAATCGTGTGCCATTTTTGATATTGTCTCGTCCAGATGGGAATTTACTTTATTATACGTTTGTCAGTTGCCATTACTTTTAGAATGGAAGATAAACTTTTGGCATGGGAAACACTGTGGGTTGCATTTCATAAGCATTTATAGGAGCTTTCCAATTTTTAATATCTCAGAAGCATTAAAGGAGCCATCCATAATTTAAATAGTTTCTTGTTCACTCTTTAACATTTCATGAGCGTGTTCCAACATTGAAAAGCTAGGTTGTGTTTTTATCAGGCATTGTCTGTTAAACATTTATTTTTGTATGCATTCCTTTTAGTACAGAGCTCGCTAGTTGGGAACACCATACAAGCACTTGAAGAGAAAATGTTCTGTCTTCTCTTGCTGTACTTTATCTGTCTCTCCTACATGGATGTCACCACCAAGATTCTGTAACCACCCGGTCCTTTACAATTAATTCCTACCTTCTTTCTCATCATGTGCTGGTGTTCATTTCTGAGTTTCTTGACTGTAGCAAAGATGTCCACTAGACCGGTTGCCCTTATACGCTCCATCTCGGACTGAACGGTCACAAAGACACCACTCCTTCCAAAGCCGTTACTGGTAAAATGTCAACAATGGATTAACTGATGCGATACATCGGATAAAGTTTATATATCATCAATAAATATATACCATTAGGTATGTTTCACACTACAAGCTTAATATCTGATGACGTGTTAAAGATTAACAAGTTCAGTAGGACACTGTGTCCTATCTTTTTTCTAAATATACCAATTATGAAGTATT